>JARKIC010000580.1:0-234811 GCA_029378375.1 Mycena olivaceomarginata | reverse complement strand
ATCCGCCTCGGAGCACCCATCAAGCTGTCGATTTTGACTCCGAACGTCCATCTGTGACCACTTCCAGCGGAGAAAATTCAAATTCGATCTTGTTTTGGGGACGGATGGTATAAAGGTATTCCCGAGTTACACTCATATTCCTCTGAATATTACCGACCCACAAAACAGTCCACTGTCCGCGAATGCATGGTCGGGACCGATTACAACGGGCCCCCGACTCAGCTGGCCTTCTACCGATGGATGATCGACCTCAAGAAAAACCCCGAACTCTGTTGGATGCGCGACGACAGAAATACGCCCGGTCCCACCATGATCTTCGGAGGGGACAAAATCATGGCCGTCATCGGGTATCCAGTCAGAGGCGGGGACCTGATCAACTGCTCCGCGGCGCACCATGACACGAGAGATCAGACCGCTGTTGGTACGTGCGCCCCCACGATTTCTTGATTGCAGCCGCCAAATACTGAGCGAGGATTGGGTGGCGGCAGAATGGAACGCAGAGACTCCCCTGGACACGTTCCGGGAGGCGTTCGAAGACTTTGACGATAAATTCAAGCCGCTGGTGGTAGCAGCCGAAAAACCCGGGACGTGGCAGCTGCGGAAGCTCCCGCCATTACCGACCTGGGTCAAGGGAAACGTCCCTTCTCGGTGACGCCGCCCACGCTATGTTCCCCAGTAAGTATCCTTACCAAAACAAGGCGCCCTAGCTAACTAAATGGCAGCATACGGCCAAGGCTTCGCAGTCGGCCTGGAGACGCCGGGTGTTAGCGACCCTCTTCCCGCGCGGAACCAAGCCGTCAGAGATCGGAGCACGGCTCAAGACCTTCCAGGAACTCCGCAAGCTGCGTGCGGAACGCGTCTCGCAAATGAGTACAGACGCGTATAAGGAGCCGGATGAGGATGCGCTGAAGGATGTGAGTTTCCTTTCTTTATTTTGGTTTCTGAACGAGTAAACGGCAGGCTGATCGATTGATTCTCCCTTAGCGTTTGCCGGCTGGCTGGTACCAGAGTTCTTGGACCATGATTCGGTCGCCGTCGCGAAGGACGCGGTTTTGAAGATGTGATGAACTCGGGTTCCAATTGGTCTAGACAAATTCTATTATGGATATCTGTTTGAATTATATGTAACTCTGTTTGAACGAGCGTGCCAGGCAACACCCACACGATGTTTAAAATCCTGTGCCGCCGAATCATCCCGAATGTCCGAGGTGCCCGAATTCGAACCCCCGCTCACATTCTTCGCCCGAAAATACTGGGAAATAATGGTCCGGAAATGTATGACTTGCTTCCATTTCGATTCAGCTCAAACATTTTCGAGTCATATTCGACTCCAACTACTTACTCCGTCAAGCAAAACGAGGTAAGACCCTTTTCACGACTTCGCTGAGAGACAAACTTCCCCGGCCTTGCATGTATTGAAATAATAGTTAGTTCAATCAAAGTCGCTCTCCTTCCAATGGTTTAACATCGACGCAGCAGACTCGATTGAACGGGTTCAACGTCGTCTTGGGACATGTAAGTACATACACATGCATGCATCCGAGTTCCAACGAGGGTCTTCATCGAGCTTCATGATTTTCACCCATCCCTCACACCAGACGCCGTGCCGCCCGCGCGTCGATGGTTGAACGGACATCCCAAGTAGTTGAGCTCAGCGTGGCATCAAGTTCATCAAAATCGCGGAATTTCCCTTCCTTTCAGGCCATTCAATCGCTTTTGGTGGCAGATTTGCGGACCATTCAATTCGTTCTCCTGGTGGTCACTACGAGGTACGAGGTTTAATGTTATAGCGTCTGTTTATAAGAGACTAGGTGGTCACGATCGAGAGCAATTGTCCAAGGCATTCCCTTTTTCGGCCATTCACCTTCAATTGCTTTTTCGTGGCAGATTCGTATATCACAGAAGAACAGAAGGTAAATTATAATATGCATCCTATGGCGAATTGTATGCAAAAATTGCGAGATCAAGGATCCAGAAGGACGTTCTGATCACTAGTTACACGGACATGTACTCCTGCGTCGCCGAGGGCGTCAAACTCGTCCATGATGTGGTCAGTTGGCTCCACGGAGAAGCGCAGAGAGAGTTTGAACGACCCAAGACCGTGCCTCTGTTTCCCACCACAGCGCGCTTAGAAGCTCGCCATAATTATGCAACACCACGAATTACCAGGCGCTTGAGCCGCGGAAGGCTGTCGGCACCTTGAAGCACCGGCATCTGGGCTCCAATTATGCCCGGGTCGAACTCTAGATGCCCACGGTGCTCGCAGCGCAGAGGAAGAACTGCAGGTCAACTGCCGTCGTCTCATCGATCGCAGTCCTTGGCAGGGAGATTAACAGGGACTACGATGAGCGCAATTGAAACGGGCAAATATATTGGCTGTAATCTCTGTTGGAAGCGCAAGAATAGGGGGGTCGTTGCCATCCGACAGCCCATGGACCAGGTGGGAGCTCAGGATTTTTTTGATGCCTAAGCTCACGACGTACCAAGGAGAGGAAACACAGGATGGCCCCGGGGTGAGACAGTGAGCTGGGATATGGCGGTATTCAGGCAGTGAGCCGTCGCAGCGTTTGTACGTCAAAAGGCGGTGTAGGGGTTCTCAAGCAGCCTGAGCGGGAGTCCTAGAGAAAGGAACAAGGGAACAAGGGAGGCGGGTAGAAATGATTAATGAAAACGGGCAGAGGATATATTTACTAGCCATCAATGCCGGTCCAGAGTCCAATGTACAATTTTGATATTTCTCCTTCACTGTCTGCCATAGTGCCGACACGGTGCCCATATTGCGGGATGGTTCAGATGCGGCACTTGAAAATCAAGTGCGGCACACCACGTTCAAGTGCGGCACTTGATGTTCAAACACAGCACTTTGTAGCACAAATGCGGCACATCAAGCTTTAAGTACGGCACTCCCACACACACTGCTTGAGTTGTGCAACTGATGAGAAGTTGAATTGAATTGAATCCATTCGACGTACTGGCTACTTTACAACCTACCATACCAACCAACTACGGTTCGTTCCGAGCACCAGCCGACGCGGCGTAGTCCTAGTCGGCATTCTTGAATATCGAAGGTGGACGCGTTTTCCCGCTCCCTGGTCCACAAAACGTGACGTAGAGCGTGGCACGCCGCCCAGGCGAGCGATGATGATGGCGGATGATGTGCTGCCCGGGATGCGGAACAGCGCAGAAACTGAATAAAACACGTCAGAGACGCGTTAGATAGCATGTATGGGAAGAAACACACCTCCGTGCTTGCGGGGAGTTCAACAGTTGAATAGAACATTTACGGCTTCGCCGCGGCTACGCGTGAAGAATGGTTGAGGATATCCAGAGTGGTTCGTAGCGCCGAATGATGCCATGAAGACTAGTAGGTAAATAAACGTGTCAGGGACGTGCCTCGACTGATGCCCTCCTCGTAGTACGGGATACCGCCCGCAATATCGCGTCCAAAATCGCTGAGACAGATGACCACGTCGTCGTTGATCGATTGACGGTTGTGCGCGCAGCGCGTCGAGTTGGCAATGGGTAGTGATCAGCCAGGGAGAAGAAGCGAGGAGGGAAAGAGATGTCGGCGAGTCGCAGGTGTAAGGCGTAAGCAGGGAGTCAAAAGCAGTGCGCGTCAGTGTACGCTGTTGGCAGTGGCGATTCTGCGAAACCACGCACTTCGCCAGTTTCGTGTCCGAGCCTTGGTCCAGTGGTGGAAGGTGAACTCGTTGTGGTGCGTTCTGAACGGGATGACGACGCGAGCGGTGAGCGGCGGGGGTGATGACGGTGGTAGGGAAGAAAGAGCCAACGTTTGGAAAATGTTCGGCACCGGGCACATTGCCAAATTGAGCTATGTGCCGTACCTCACTCAGGTGCGGCACTAGTGCCGCTGAACGGTGGGTCGCCATATTGTGACCGCCGATCGACATGCCAGGTGAGATTATGTAAGTAAGCGTTCGGGAGACGCTCCGGGGAGAATTACCCGACATCAAATTCTACGGGATTCTCCTAGAGACGTGACATCTCTGGCCCAGCCAACTCGACCTTCTGAACTCGTGTGGTTGCTCGCAGCAAAGTCATCCGCGTGCGTCTATCACTCTGTCGTCGACTTGCGTCGAGGCGTTCCGGGTGGCAGAAGCGGCCTGGACCCGCCGCGGAACAACCGTGTTTCATCAGACACCGGCGGCATACATAACAACAGCAGGTCGCTGGCGTCATTTTGCCACCTCAGTAGGCACCGCGGGTATTACGTACCGGACCTCTTAGGTAGGTTGTTTTGTATGAAAACAACCTACCTAAGAGGTGCGCCTCCGCCCGGTGACGGGGGCGTTTGAGGTAATAGATGAAAAGATAAGATTACGGCGGCCAATTAGATTGCCAGCCTGGTGGCCACGTGCCGGCGTCCTCTTTCCTTCCCGCCGCCTCCAGTACCTTTTCCAATGCTCTATGCACGCTCTCCTGTGCGCGCTTTCTGTGCGAACTGAGCTCCAGACGCCTCCGGCCACTCTGGGCCCTCATTTGGCCCCTCTTCCGCCTCTTCTGACCGCCGACGGGACGCCATCCGCGCCGCCTTTTCGCACGATTTCAAATTTGAATACCGCCCCATGCGCGCTCTCCGGTGCTACATGACTCAGGGGATCGTATGCACTCGACTGCCTCCATCTGGGGCTGCTCTGCGCCCTCGCTTCGTCGTATTTTGCCTGTTCCTTTGCCTCTGGTCGCCTCCCTGGGGTACATTTGCTTGATCAGAACAACAGTTAGTGCAGCGCTTCAATATCGGGGCGCTTCGCGTCTACGTGGCATCGCACCCGCCCGCCGCCGTCCATTTCTGCACGCCTCCAGCGCTGTCTTTCCCGCCTCCTGCTCGTCGCCTCCCTCTACCCACGCCTCAAAATACGTTGCCCTACCCCTCTTACTCACTGCATACCCTGTCGCTCCCGCTTTCACTTGCTGCTCGCCCGCCTCCAGCGCCGCCCTCTCGCCTCTCGCTCGCCGCCCCGGTTCCTACGCGATACATACGCCCCCTCAAAAAACAACATCGGCCTTTTTCACCACCCCACCATCACCCGCGCGGGGCGTCCTGCTCCCATTCCCACCCCTGCCGTTCCGCGACTCTCGCTCTGCTCCCTCTTTGAACTCCCACTCCCACTCCCCGCTGACCTGGGAACTCGATCCGCGGAGCAGCCCGCAAGCGCTGATGGCAGACTGAGCAGACTCCCGCGATATTCGGCAGGTGGACTTCGCGCCGGGCGCCGCACCCCACTCGCGGCGCGCTGCGTCCCGTGCCGGCGCTCGCCCGCGAGATGGAGCTCCCTGCGCTGGAGGCACCGGTCCCGCGCTTTGAGTGTGCGGTGCTGAACGCAGATGCGTTGTTCAACGCGGATGGGGAGGCAGAGGAGAACGATGCCCCGACCATGCCGCAGCGCGGCAGCCGCGTCCGGCGCCCAGTCGCGCGCGCCCACCGTCACCCACTCGTCCGCTGGCTCATCCCTTGCGCGCCGTGGCTATTCCCGCAGCGCGCGGGATTGGTGGCGCGGCTATGGGTGTTGGTATTCGTTTTAGTAGGCAGAGATCCCAAATATGCAGCATAGTAGCTTAATAGATACATTTTTGATGTTTCATCCTTTCCGTAAATTGGGTCTCTCACTGTTTAAATCAATGTCAAGTAGTGTTCTAAGGTGTATGGAATAGCTATTAGAACATTAATGAAGACTTCTAACAGCTACAAAAAATTATCAGCCATGGACATAACATTCTGGAGATGTGCCCAGGATTGTAGTAGCGAATGTAGTTCAACTTCATCGTGTTTCTGGCACCGACCTTATAAGTCCAGATACCTCAAGATATTCCGATAGTATGTTGGTGGGGCAGCCCAGGGCTTTAATTTGGGCCCTACACGACCTTATTTCGTTCAAATTGAGCTCACAAGGAATTATTTTCAATGGTTCTACGTTTATTCGCCTTGTGATTGGCTGATCAAGGACCGTCCCGGCGCCGGCCCGGAGGTGGCCCGATCTGCCGTTCACCCATCTCTCGCCTCCATCGGTATAAAGTGGTTTTAATGCATATATTTCAAAATATTGGGTACATGGTAATAGTGGAGGAACAGAAGGCCACTGAGGCGTCCCAGAGGTGTCTCAGAGGCGCCACAGAGGCGGTGGAGGCTGTGGAGTGCCGGCGGAGATGGCGGGCGGAGGCGTGGCAGAAACACGAGTTCGGACACGATCACAGCACCGCCTGGCGCTTCGTCAGCCAGTACCGCACTGGAACCCCCGGATCGAGGAGCTCGCCCGGGCGTACCTCCGGCGCGCACTCGGAGTCGCTCCCGGCGCCCCCCTTCCGCCCGTGCGTGCTTTCGTTCTCCTCCCCTTGCTTATGCTCTATTGACCGCACCGCAGTACATCGCCATCCACGTCCGGCGCGGCGATTTCGCAGGGTGGTGCCCGACCACGCGGCCCGTGGACGAGTGCTTCGCGCCGCTGTCCGCATACGCGCGGCGCGTCGAGGAGGTGCGGGAGGAGCTGCAGCGCGCGCGGGGCATCGAGGTGCGCGTGGTGCTCACGAGCGACGAGACGAATGCGACGTGGTGGGAGGAGGTCGCGGCGTATGGGTGGCACCGCGTCGACCACAGCACGACGGTGGAGACCCATAGCCGGTGGCACCCGTCCTCATCGACGCGGCGATTCAGTCCGCGATATGGGCTTTGTGGAGGGAAGCCAGGGAGGGCGGCGCCAAGGAGGTGGGGGGAGGCCTCAGGCGAGCAGAGGCGAGCCAAACCGCGTCTTGGGCAGTGAGGGTAATGGTTCCCTTGAGCTCCGCGGCGTGCCCAGGCGACCTAAGGCAGGCGGGAGGAGGCGAGCAACGAGCGGCGTGGTGGAAGCTGAGGCGGCGAGGTGTGGTGCCGCGCCGCATGTCGTGGGCGCCAGGCAGTGCTAGCAGATGCGGGGTCGAGTGCCGGGAGAGCAGCAGGCAGGCCTTGGTTCTTTATGGTTAGGCGGCGGTATATGTACGAGGAGGAAACGGGAGGCCGCAGCGGCGCGTGGAGGCGAAAGAAAAGAGCCGCGGCCGGCAGTGCCCAAGCAGTGCCACTGATGGCAGCATTGCTCCATCGAATGTTCCGTACTTAGTCAAGCGCCACCGTCACCGACCGGAGGCGCACCTCTTAGGTAGGTTGTTTTCATACAGAACAACCCACCTAAGAGGTCCAGTACGTAATACCCGCGGTGCCTGCTGAGGTGCATTTTGCACTCTCCTCTTTACCTCCACATCGCATAGAAGATACAGCCATGTCAAAAAGTGAGCCCCATTCGCAGTCTGACCAAGCCGCCTATATTCACCAGCTCAGAAACGATGGATGCTAAAGAGATTGGCGTCGTTTCGAGATCGGTTACGCCCATTCCATCGCGTCCCTCGACCCCAAGAGAAACGACTTCAGGAATGGTATGCTCACAATCCGCATCTTTTCGGGTGAGCCTCCAGAACCATTTCATCTGGCTACGTCTCAATTCTTGTGTCTCCAGGACGGGGTCTATCTCTTTCCCGCGATGTTTCCGTACCGGAAGCCATTCAAAAGGCCCTGAACAACCCGCCGGTGAATAATTGCGAAAGCATGCAGCGCAAGCGGTATCTCCCTTACGTCGTTCTGGAATTCGACAAAAACGAAATTCTCATCGATGCATTGGACGGCGACCTCTCGACTCCCGTGTGGAACTATAGGGCTCATTTGTCTGTTTCTGATTTGGTACTTCCTCATTTCGCTCTCACCGTGATATCGTGATACAGCGACGTGTCTCGTACCTCTAATGTGTCTGTGTCTGCGTATCTGCGGACAGATGCCGCGGTGCAGGGCAACGATGATATGGGCAACGATCTGCTTATGGCGCGGGTAGACTTGACGCCGAGTTTGGAGACCCAAGCAAGTTCCATTCAATTTCCTGTACATCGGTGATTTCTGACCCGCATCTCAGCACGGCTCGGACCAATGGTACACCGCTACGAACGGCACGGGCTCCTTCCACCTCAAGATTGACTTCCGGCCCATACGCGAGGAGAAACCACTCACAATCGAGGCGTTCGATCTCCTCAAAGTTATCGCCAAGGGCATCCTGCAAGTCCAAAAGAAGGACACGCAGCGGATTTATGCCTTGAAGACCATTCGGAAGGCCCATATCGCCCAACGCCCTGAAGAGATCACCCACATCCTCGCCAAGCGCACGGTGCTTGCACTCGTCAACAACCCTTTCATTGTCCCCCTCAAATTCTCGTTCCAAACTGCGAACAAGCTCTACTTAATGTCGTTCATCGGCGGGGGGGAGAGCTCTTCTATCACCTTCAACGAGAGGGTAAATTCGACCAAGACCGGAGTCGCTTCTATGCAGCGGAGCTGCTCTGCGCGCTTGAGCACCTGCACAGTTTCAACGTCTATTGGTATGTCCCGCCTGCCCTTCCTACTTTTGGATTCATTATTTCTTTCAAATTCTGCCTGAAAGCGGCTTGAAATCCGAGAACATTCTCCTGGACTATACTGGGCACATCGCGCTCTGTGATTTCGGTATGCGCTGCGGACTGCGTCCCCACTGTTAGGTTCATCGTTCACGGTACTAGGTCTGTGTGGATTGAACATGTTGGAAACGGAAAAGACCAACAGTACGTGCCTTCCAACTAGGTTGCAGACCGGCGTTGACGGTCTTCTGATCAGCTTTTTGTGGAACACCGGATTACATTGCACCCGAACTCCTCGAGAGCCAGAGATACACAGAGACGGTTGACTGGTGGACGCTCGGTGTCCTTCTCTACGAGATGATGGTTGGCGTTCCTCGGTTTCGCAGTACGATGTTCGTAGTAAAGGCGAGCAGTACGAGTTCTGGCACCCAGGTTGTCGTGTTTAATCGCATCATGCCAGCAAAATTTAACAACGTGCAGACTGCGGCTGGCGCTGCGGACTGGGGTTTGATAGTCTAGATGACAGTTTAACCCAAATGCAAGTTCTACTTGCCTGTAATGTTACCCGACGTAGAGAATTGAGGATGGCTGTGGCTGGACTGTGGGATAGGCTGCATTCACGCGAGTGCCGCTGGGAACAGATGTCAATCTGACTGAAATACTTATCACAAATATTGAATGCGTACGAGTAAGCAGAATATTATGCTGCATGTCATAACAAGGTCTCCGCACAACATGATTCCCAGATGTGCTCCCACTGCGATGAAAGCGGAATGAGCAACCTCCACTCGTAGTCCATGCCAATGGTGAAGACATACTCAGCCGGTCGCCGACTCCATTGAAATTGTGAATAAGTAGAAGGCCTATCGTAATGGGGGGATTTAGTGCCAATATTAATGCAGTACACCTGGAGGTGTCATACCGTAACAACACCGGAAACAAGTCCCGCCAAGAATAAAATAGAGAGGTCGCAAAAGCCGCATGGCGCGCAAGGTCTTTCCATGCGGCTTTTTCTAAACTCTGCTGCGGCAATCTGGTTGGTGATATGAAGAGTTCTGGGAGCGCCTGCAGGTAAATGAGTGCAAATCCGCACGCGGCATTGCGCAGCCGCATGCGGCTTTGCGCAACCTCTCTAATGGCACAGACAGTGACAAGATATGCATTCCGAGATATTGCCTATCAATGAATGAGCTATAACGAAATTACCATAGATCTGAAACCCTCACCCAAAGACGACGGCAGAAAAACATCTGGACGTAGAATGCGTTGATGGCTTCGACTAGCACGGTGATCTTCGAAAGTCAGTGCGTGCGCCATGGGCTGGATCCCGCCTGCAGATTTCCGAACGTTGCGACATTCTGTATCCACATTATCGCTCTGTGACGAACCTCAACGCAAAATTTTGGAAGAATATTAGACACTCACAAGGAATGCAAACTCTTCAGCGTCGTCAGGAGCCCAAGGCCTGCCACAAAGCGCTTTGTCCACGTCGAGTCGTGCCTGTCCAGACTCGTGTAGTGCGCAAATTGTGCGCACAGTACGCCCTGAAGAAATAGGGAAAAACAGGCCCCGATATCCTAAGAGAGTCTGAGCTGTCTAATCTCGTGTGAGCTGACACGTACCCATGCACCGACGACGTAGGCCTCCATCCTTGTCGGTCTGGAGGGCATGATGCTGGCGGGTTAGTTCGTCCGGGTGAAGCTATTATGTACGTAAGGCACCAGGCAAATTCTATGGATTGGGTTCGACGGCATTGATGTCGGGACGCCTTGATTATGTTTGTGCCACAACTGTCTCGCAACCCGGCTCAGGGTGCACCATCTTACTCCTTCGGGAAGTAGCAATTCAGCTCCTTGAAGCCTTCCCCAATCCTTCCCACGTGCTCCTGCTCTCCAGAGCACCACACGAGCCCACGCGCTTGTTCCAACAAAGAATGAACATCACCACTGCCCAACAGTGAGAGAAGAACAGAGAGAAGGTAAGCGACAGAAATGCTCCTAACTTGCGCGTACTGCCGAAAGCCGAAATGCACATTTAATTCGGCACCCACATTCTTCACTTCAAATTATTGGAGCATTACATATTGGCCGTGGACGCCACTACTTACCCATTCGGGACGGGCCAGACGGGAACAGCGATGAACATTCGCTAGCGCGACGGTAACGGCAGACCAGTTGGCCGAACTTTCAATTACTGCCATTCCGGGAGTTTTTCTCGTCGTTGCCGAGAAATTCAGAAATCCATATGGTGGGGGTTTCAGGAGGACTTAAGAGCCAGTGACTGTCGGCTTGATATTAGCTCTCGTTCCTGGTGAAAAACCGAGTCCCTTGGATGCGCCACACCTCAGAGCACGGGTTTCGATGTAACCAGGGAGGACGCTGCCATTTTAGTGTTGGTGGATCGATACGACCTTGAAGTATTTATGGATGCTACAAACCCCCACCCACGTTCGGGAGGAGGTACGCCGCGGCCACCCATTCGGCGTAATCCGGCGCTGTGGGCGCAAGCGCATACTGCACCGCCTCCTCGCGCGCGTAAGCCCCGTGGAGAAATTGGCGCGATGGCGTGCGCGACGTCCGGGCCGAAGGAGTTGTACTCTGCGAAGATGAAGTCGGTGCGCTCGTCGCCGGGGTTCCAGATGGACCAGATGGTTTTTTTTAGCTGGAGGGAGGTGTTTTTATCATTATATTATCTCGAGTGGGATAGGCGGCAGACGTACTGGGGCGGGAATATACGTGTTTTTGAAGACGACGGTGATATGAACTCCATCAGCTGACAGACAGCCTGAGTTCAAGCTTGGGACACTGAAGGGATGGATAATCAACAGTTCGGAAATCAATGAAAAGGCAACATAAGACTCACAAATACCGGTATCAAATGGGCGATCGAGTGGCGTCCGTTCCCGAATCACATTTGTGTAGAGCGTGTCTTGCGAAGGATGCCAATTAGCGAAGTATTAGTGAAACCCAATAGATGCAGACCTGGTACGAAAACAGCCTCAACGCATACACGCCGATGGGATCCCTGGTTGCTCAGCGTAATGGCCTACCCGTTCGAGAACGCCACGCTGTTCTCAACCACCCGTGCTCTTGATGTGTGCTATACATTCCTACTTTGAAAGTGCTTTCGAAGTTTTGGAATCTAGTCAAAAACCGAGCCGCGCGCGCGCGCTGGTGGGGTCGGGCCGAGTGTGGTGAAACACAGTGTGCGGGCAGGAATGCGCCGTGAATGGTGTTGCCAGAAGACCGCAGCTAGCTGCCTTCCCCTGATAGGACGCTAGCTGGAGCAGCTCGGCTCCCCCTACAGCGTTCTCGGTGGCGGAAAAACACTCCTTGGCTTCTGCGCCCACGCCTATATCCGACGGGCCCTCGACGATGCCCAAGCCCAATGCGCGCGCCTCCCCCAGACCCGTGTGTATATGCGACCCCCACGCACTGGGCAGAAGGTGCGCGCATCAACCACCCTCGAGCGCGACGGCGGCGCGGCGCCCGCGAGGGACGGAGGCCATGGCCATAGGCTGGAAAGAGCATGTAAGAGCGACGGCGCGCGTGCGGCGCGATGCTCACCGCGGGGGACTGAGCGGCGACGTTCTGTGGGGAGCTTGACGAACGCGTGTCATCAGGCGGACCAGACAGGCGCGCGGGGACTAGCGGCGCGGGGACTAGCGGAGGCGGACACCCGAGGAAGGCGAGAATGGCAGGGGATGATGTCCCACGGAACGTTGTCAATGCGGACCACAACGGGTTCGTCATCGGCAGAAGGCGAAGATGGCGAGGAGAAGGGGAGCATGGAGCTTTCGTGGAGGGTATGGGACGGGGCGGGCAGATGAGGCCGAAGACGATTGCTGGTCGCGCGGTAGACGACACAGTGCCTGGCGGTTCGCAGACGAGGTTCTCGATGCCAGTGGGTAAATTTATTGTCCTTCTCCGACGCTGAGGAGCTCTTCCGGCCGGCGACACAGACGTCTCCTCAACGACTCTCATCCGCGCCGTCCGCCTCTGCCTCGTGGATCCTGCCTGCCTCGCAGTAGAGTTTGAGCGCCTCGACGGCTCGTACGATCTGCAAGCGTTTAATCGATGCTGAATGACCGCAACGAACGAACTGCTGGTGCGGCGCGAGCCGGGTGGGAATAAGCGCTCCGGCTCTTGCTCCACCAGCCGCACCCTTGCCTCCATGTGCGTTCTTCTCGAGTCCGAGGCCTATGCGCACAAAATAAAGCAAGAAAAAACGACAATCCTTGCCGATTGTGAACGGAGAGGAGGGAGAGACGCGATCACGTGAGAATCGAAATCGCGAGAACCTCAGCATCGATCTACAAGATTGTGAGGTACAACATGCGGGGTACACGCATCTATTGTAGAGTCGGCGGGATGGGACTAATCCTGATCGGGTCCCCAGCGAAGACCTGAAATTGAAGAGAAGGTCGTATAATTGACTTGTATAATTTAATAGGTGCTTTGTATAATACAACTCGGCGGCCTTATCAATAATTTCTATGATAGATTATAGGACTCTTAATCCCAGCGATTAGGTCAGGAAACAAGACAGGTACGGCAACCCTCAAGCCATCGACTCCGGTGGGCTGTCCAGATGACCCGTCTCAACCTTCGTCATAGGTTCAAGATTTCCCTGGTGCTGACCCTGAGTAGTTTCCGAATGCGAAGAGCCACTGATATCCCCAAATTAAATGTATATGGGCAATTTGCAGCTGCGAGGCACATGCCTTCGCGCGAGTTGAGAGTCCACATTGCGGACCATGCATACAAATAAGGCAGCACCATGCTCGTAACAAAGGCGAGCAGCATCAGTCCTGGCGCCGGGGTTGTCATGGCTATTCGTACAGTGTGGCCAGCAAAATTTGTCAACGCGCAGAGTGCGGCTGGTGCTACGGACTGGGGTTTGATAGTCAAGGTCACAGTTTCCCCCAAATGTAAGTTCCACTTGCCTGGAGTGTTATCCGACGTAGAGAGTCGAGGATGGACGTGGTGGGGCTGCGGGATAGGGTGCATTCACGCGAGTGTCGCTAGGAACAAATGTCAATCTGACCGAAACATGACAGTCACAGGGATTGAATGCGTACAAGTAAGTAGAATATTGTGCTTCCGGTCAGGACAAGGTCTCCGCACAAGGTAATTCCCAGATGCACTCCCACTACGATAAAGGCGGAATGAGTATCCTCGGCTAATAAGTAGTCGATGAAAATAGACATACCCCAGATGGTCGTCAACTCCGTCGCATCGGTGTGTATGTAGAAGGTCTGTTGTTACGAGATTTAGTGTTGCTAAGACAGTAAAGCTGGAGGTGGCAGTAGTACCGCAATTGCACTGGAAATCAGTCCCGCCAGGAACAAGATGGTGCAGACGGCGACAAGATATGCGTTCCGGGATATTACCTACCAATAAATAAGCCGCGCAGAAATCATAGCAGAACTGGAACCCTCACCCAAAGACGACGGCAAAAAAACATGTGGACGTAGAATGCAGTGATGGCTTCGAGTATCAAGGTGAGTTTCGAAAGCCAGTGTGTGCGCCACAGGTTGGATCCCGCCTCCAGATCACCGAACGTTGTGACGTTTTGGATCCACATCAGCACTCTATGACGAACCTCAATGCACAAGTTTTGAATAACTATCAGACACTCACAAGGAATGCAAGCTCTTCAGCGTCGTCATGAGCGCAAGGCCCGTCACAAAGAGCCTCATCCATATCGAGTCGCGTTTGTTCAGACTCGTATAGTGCGCAAACTGTGCACACAGAACGCCCTGAAGGAATAGAGAAAAACAGAGTCCGAGATCCTAAGAGAGTGTGAGCCGTCAATTATCACAATGAACTGGGACTCTCGCGTCGCACGTACCCATCCACCAAGAATGGAGGCCTCCATCTTTGTTGGTTCAGAGGGCATGATGCCGGTGGATTCGTCCAGGCGAAGCAGTTATGAACGCGCGAAACCTGGGCACGGCGAAGAAAAATATCTAGATTGGGTTCGACGGCATTGATTGAGTACTAGTGTTGTTTGTGCCACAACTGTCTGGCAACCCCCGGCTCAGGGTGCACTATCTTACTCCTTCGGGACGTAGCAATTCAGCTCCCCGTCAACTCCTTCCCACGTACTCCTGCTCTCTCCAGAACGCCGAGTCCATGCGCTCGTTCCGGCAAAAAATGAACACCACCACTGCCAAACAGTGGGAGAAAAACCAATAGAAGAAGGTAAAAAACAGAAAAATGCTCCTAACTTGCGGCTACCACCGAAAGCCAAAATGCACATTAACCCCACACCGACATTCTTCACTTCACAAATTATTGGCTGTAGACAAACTGTAGGCGCAACTACGCCGCCCATCCGGGACGAACCGGATGGCGAACAGCGGCGAACATTCGCCAGGGACGCTGACGGCATACCAGTTGGCCGAACTTTCAATTACTGCCATTCCGGATGTTTTTCTCGTCGTTGCCGAGACCAGAAATCCATATGGTGGGTGTTTCAGGAGGACTTAAGAGCCACTGGAGGCTTGGTATTAGCTCTCGTTCCTGGTGAAAAACCCAGGCCTTTAAATGCGCCACACCTCAGAGTACGGGTTTCGATGTAACCAGGGAGGACACTGCCATTTTAGTTGGGATCGATTCAAGTATAAATACGACCTTGAGTTATTTATGGATGTCACACCCCACCCACGTCCGGGACGAGGTACGCCGCCTCCACCCACTCGGCGTAATCCGGCACTGTGGACGCGAGCGCGTACTGCGCCGCCTCCTCGCGCGTAAGCCCCGTGGAGAAATTGGCGAGGTGGGCGAGCGTGACGTCTGGGCCGAAGGAGTTGTACTCCGCGAAGAAGATGAAGTCGGTGCGCTCGTCGCCGGGGTTCCAGATGGACCAGATGTTTTTTTTTTTCAGCTGGGGAGGTGTTTTTATCATTATATTATCTCGAGTGGGATAGAGGGCAGACGTACTAGGGCGGGAATATACGTGTTTTTGAAGACGACGCTGATATGAACTCCGTTGACAACAGTTCGAAAATGAATGAAAAGGCAACATAAGACTCGCAAATGCCGGTATCAAATAGGCGATCGAGTGGCGTCCGTTCCCGAACCACATTTGTGTAGAGCGTGTCTTGCGAAGGATGCCAATTAGCGAAGGATTAGTGAAACCCAATAGATGCAGACCTGGTACGAAAACAGCCTCAACGCATACACGCCGATGGGATCCCTGGTTGCTCCGCGTATTATTGGCCTACCCGTTCGAGAAGGCCACGCTGTTCTCAACCACCCGTGCTCTTGATGTGTGTGCCATACATTCCTACTTTGAAAGTGCTTTCGAAGCTTTGCAATCTAGTCAAAAACCGAGCCGCGCGCGCGCGCTGGTGGGGTCGGCCGAGCGTGGCGAAACACAGTGTGCGGGCAGGAATGCGCCGTGAATGGTGTTGCAGAAGACCACAGCTAGCTGCCTTCCCCTGATAGGACGCTAGCTGGAGCAGCTCGGCTCCACCTACAGCGTTCTCGGTGACGGAAAAACGCTCCTTGGCTTCTAAGTCTACGCCTATGAGCACTCGTGCATATGCGACCCCTGCGCGCGGACAGAAGGTGCGTGCATCGAGCCACCCTCGAGCGCGATGGCGACGCGGCGCCCGCGAGGGACGGAGGCGCTGGGAGGAGCGTGTGAGAGCGACGGCACACGCGCGGCGTGATGCTCACCGCGGAAGACTGAGCAGCGACGTTCTGCGGGGAGCTTGACGAACGCGTGTCCGGCGGACATGCGTGCGAGGACCAGCGGCGGCGGACACCCGAGGAAGGCGAGGATGGCGGACGTCCCACAAGACGTTGTCGATGCGGAGCACAAGCGGTTCCTCATCGGCAGAAGGCGAAGACGCGGGGAGAAGGGGAGCATGGAGCTTTCGTGGAGGGTAGGGGACGGGGCGTGCAGATGAGGCCGAAGACGGTTACTGGTCGCGCAGTGGACGACGCCTGGCGGTTGGCAGACGAGGTCTCGATGCCAGTGGGTGATACTTTGACCTTGTCCAATGCGGAGAGGTTCTTCTCCTTACGGCCGGCGACAGAGTCACAGACGTCTCCTCGACGTCTCTCATCCGCGCCGTCCGCTTCTTCTCGGGGATCCTGCCCGTCTCGCAGTAGAGCTGGGGCGCCTCGCCGCCTCGTACGACTCTGCAAGCGTTGAATCGATGCGGAATGACCGCAACGGACTGCTCGTGCGGCGCGAGCCTGGCGGGGGTAGTAGCCGGCTCCTGATCCGCCGCCGCCCACCTTGCTTTCATGTGCGCTCTTCGTGGGTCCGAGTCCTACGTGCACAAAATAAAATCAGCAAAGACGGAGCGACCCAATGAGGACACTCAGGCGCACGAGTCAGCCAAGCGCTTCACCACTCAACCCCCCGCCCCGCATCGATCTTCGACCGTTGGGGTATACGTATCTGTATGGAGTTTTCAAACCAACTAAGCCAGTGGAATGTCCAGCCCAGCGAGCGACTTTTTTTGTACGTTGGGACGCGAAGACAAATAGACGCGATCACGTGAGATAGCGAAATCGCGAGAATGTCGATATTGATCTGCGGTACACATCTCTCTGTGGCAGCGTCTATCTAAGAGCGACTAGGATTGATTAGAGGTCTCCAATGAAGTCCTGAAACTCAAGAGAAGGCTTGTGTAATCAATTTACACGATAGGTGGGTATACTTAATCTGAGTCAGGAAGTCTCGTAATAATACTTTCTATGATGCAATTATCGGGCTCTGGATCCAAAAAATTGAGTCCTGGAATAAGGTGGGTTACCAGTACAACGACCCTTAAGCCATCGACTCCGGTGGGCCGTCCAGCGGAGCCTTCTCAACCTTCGCCCTAGGTTCAAGATTGCCCTGGTGCTGACCCTAAGTAGCTTCCGAATTTGAAGAGGCAACTGATAGTCCTAAATTAAATGTGTATGGGCAATTTGCGGCGGCAAGGCATATGCCTTCGCGCGAGTTGAGAGTCCACATGGCGGACCATGCATACAAATAAGGCAGCACCATGCTCGTAACAAAGGCGAGCGGTATCAGTCCTCGCGCCCAGTTTGTCGGGGCCAATAGCATGTCATCAGAAAAAATTATCAACGCGCAGAGTGCGGCTGGCGCTGCAGACTGGGGTTTGATAGTCAAGATCACAGTTTCACCCAAATGCAAATTCTACTTGCCTGCAGTGTTACTCTGCGTAGAGAGTGGAGGATGGAACTGGTGGGGCCGCGAGTTAGAGCGCACTCACGCGAGTGTCGCTAGGGAAAGATGTCAATCTGACTGAAACATCATAGTCGCAGAGATTGAATGCGTACAAGCAAGTAGAATATTGTGCTTCCTGTCAGGACAAAGTCTCCGCACAGGATAATTCCCAGATGCGCTCCCACTACGATGAAAGGGAATCAACAACCTCCACTAGTAGTCCATACTAATGGTGAAGACATACTCCAGCGGGTCACCGACTCCATCGCATCTGTGTACACATAGAAGGTCTGTTGTGGTGGGATTTAGTGTCGCCTTGAATACAGTACAGCCGGAGGGTGGCAGTAGTACCGTAACAACACCGGAAACAAGTCCCGCCAAGAACAAAGTGGTGCAGACAGTGACAAGATATGCGTTCCGAGATATTGCCTACCAATGGATGAGCTATAACGAAATCACCATGGATCTGGAACCCTCACCCAAAGACGACGGCAGAAAAACATCTGGACGTAGAACGCGGGTGATGGCTTCGAGCAGGCGATTCATTCCAAAGCCAGTGCGTGTGCAATAAGTTGGATCCCGCCTGGCCATTTCCTGACGTTGCGACATTTTGTATCCAGGTCATTACTCTACCACGAACCTCGACACAAATTTCGAGAAGAATAGAAGACACCCACAGCGATCGCAAGCTCTTCAGCGTCGTCAGGAGCGCAAGGCCCCGCCACAAAGAGCTTTATCCATATCAAGTCGCGCTTGTTCCGACTCGTGTAGTGCGCGAACTGTGCGCACAGAACACCCTGAAGAAATAAGGAAAAACAGACTCCGAGATCCTAAGACTAGAGTGTGAACTGTCTATTATCGCAATGAACTAGACTCATGCACGCTCACCCATCCACCAAGAATGTAGGTCCTCATCTCTGTTTGTCGAGAGGGCATGATGTCGGGGGTGTATTTAGTTCGGCGTAGTGGAGCCTTTATGTACGCGAAACTAGGGTACGACATGGATGTCGGGATACACTCATTGGTTGTTTCAGTGGACGACATGCCTCCGAGTCCGGCTCAGGCATCTTACTCCCACATTCAACTCCCCTGACACGAGGACAGATCAAGGGCAGCAAGGTGACGAGAGGGAGACTAAAAATTGAACGCATGAGCCCAATTTCAGTGCCCGGCCGGATCCAGAAAACGAACCCCAAAAAATGAGAGAAACTCCCCGAGACTGGATGGAGGCAGAACAACAGAAATGCTGCTAACACCCGAAACGCACATTTAATGCCCCACCCATTCTTCCTTGGCAAATTATTGAGTGTGCCTTCAACTACGCCCATTCGGAATAAACCAGACGGCGAACTTCGGTACAGAGTAATGGTGACGGCACAATTTGGCCGAAACGTTCAACTCACTGTGATGATGGTTTCTCGTCATTGCCGAGAGGAGGAGGAGGAGGATGTATACCAGCGCGGGTCCCGTTAAGAAACAGCCGGGGCCCGTACTACATACATGTGTCATTTGTATGCTACGGATACTCTCTTCCTTTCACCATTTCACAACCTGAGTACCCGTCCAAAAATCTCCCCAGCTAGATCGGTAATAAAAATGAGAAAAAAAAATACCGGTGGGTCAATCAAGAAGCGTTCAGGGCCCCAGGGCGGCCTGGTGTCCAGAATTGAGTATGAGGGAATAAGATTAGGGGGCAGTGGTGGAGCGACTGGATAGGGGCGGTGGAGCCAGTCGTCGCTGTCCGACACATCCCGCACGACTTCTCGAATATTAGATTCTATCGAGTTGGCTCGAGAGAAGACTGAGAAGCGCCTAGACAGCAGGGCTCTCGACTCCACTTGGTCTGGGTTCATGGCATCCAGCCGTTGCACAGATATCGAGTAGCCTCGTGTATGGTGTGTGTGTGTGGGCTAGGAGGTAGCTAGGACCGTTAAGAGTACACCTTGTATCCCTTTTGTGCTTGGGCTAGCTAGGCCTTTGCATCTGGGTAGTACAGGTTTCCTCGTTTTATAGGTCGGGTTTGGTAGGTGCATGGTATGACAAGTGTTTCGCCTGGTAGTGTCTCGACAGGGTGCGTTGGTAGGCGAGGGGGGTAGTGCGCACAGTCAAGTAGTAGATAGAGGCTGCTCGAGGGCAGATATTCAAGCTCAAGGCTTGACTTCGACACCGGCGGCAGGATAGGGGTAACGATGACCCTGCCCAAATCACTCGATTTCGGTTACGGGACGAGGCCCACAGACGAGTAGGATAGCTTAGGTGCAGAGTGTTGGCTGGTTAGGGCGAGTAGAGGCCAGAGTCGCAGAGACTTGAGTTTGATGGTGACGGTCGGGACCAGTGTTGGACGGTGCCGTGTATCCCTATCTATGGTGCGGGTCACCTAGCCACCGCTATCAAAAATTAGTGGCCAAATCGGTTGGGGAAAATTTTGGGCCTACACACAGCCACAATCACCAACTTTTTTCATAATTTCACCCGCCCAGTGGCCAAATTTCAAAGAAGATTTTTTTTACCTCACTCAAATTTGATCCAAATAGAAATCTGTCTTACAGATCTGTGCGGAATATCAAAAGGAACACTTTTGTAAGAGGGATAAGAAATAGAGGCAAAACTCGGGCCGAGAAACCCTGAGAAATCTCGAACACAAGGTAGCGGCAGCTAGGTGACCCGCACCATACCACATGGTAGGTGTTTCGGAGAGCTTCGAGCCGTATATATGTAGCAAATGCAATAGAAAAATAGCGACGCTTAAATTGGGGCTACATTGGAAGAGTAAGCAGTGAAAACGGAGAGGCAATGTTGCACCGTTTGGTGTATTGGGGGCGAGCACAGATTTTATAAGTCCAAGACACAAAGGGGAGGGGTTCACAAGTGAACTAGAAGGCGATAGAGAGTTCGGCCAACGAGTCGCTGTAGACTAAACACCCCGAGTGTGATGGAGAGCAAGGCCCGAATCCGAGGTTTGTGAGAACGGCAGTGAATGCAGGACAATCCTTGGATAATCCCAATCGATTGTGAGGGACCGAAGAGGCTCTGAGAAAGAGAGACGCGATCACGTGAGATATCGAAGTCGCCAGAATCTCGGGATTGATGAACAACATGCGAGGTACACGCATTTCTCCATTGTAGGTTTGTATAATATAACTCGGCGGTCGTGTCAATAATTTCTACGATACATTATAGGTCTCTTAATCCAAGCGATTATAAAACAGGTACGGCGAACCTTAAGCCGTCGACTCCGGTGGGCCGTCCGGCTGAGCTTTCTCAACCTTCGCCAGAGGTTCAAGATTGCCCTGGTGCTGATACTGAGTAGTTTCCGAATTTGAAGAGCCTACTGATAGTCCTAGATTAAATGTGTATGGGCAATTTGCAGCTGTGAGGCATGTCTTCGCGCGAGTTGAGAGTCCACATCGCAGACCATGCGTACAAATAAGGGAGTACCATGTTCGTAATAAAGGCGACCAGGCCTGGTACCCAATTTGTCGTGGTTATTGACATGTCGCAAGTAAAAATTATCAACGCCCAGAGTGCGGCTGGCGCTGCGGACTGGGGTTTGATAGTCAAGATCACAGTTTCCCCAAAACTTAACTTCTGTTTGCCTGCAGTGTGACCCGACGTAGAAAGTGGAGGATAGAAGTGGTGGGGCTGTGGGATAGGACACATTCACGCGAGTGCCGCTAGAAACAGATTTCAATCTGACTGAAATACTTATCACAAGATTGAATGCATACGAGCAAGCAGAATATTGTGCTGCATGTCATAACAAGGTCTCCGCACAAGATAACTCCCAGATGGGCTCCCGCTACGATGAAAGCAGAATCAACAACAGTCACTAGTGGTCCATGCCAATGGTGAGGACATACTCCAGCCGCCGAGTCCATCGAAGCAGTGAATAGGTAGAAGGTCGGTTGTTGCGGGATTTAGTGGCGCCAATACAGTACAGCTGGAGGGGGTAGTAGTATCGCAACAGCACAGGAAATAAGTCCCGCCAAGAACAAAATGGTGCAGACGGTGACAAGGTATGCGTTCCGAGATATTGCCTGCCAATAGATGAGCTGTGCAGAAATCACAGTAGATCTGGAACCCTCACCCAAAGACGACGGCAGAAAAACATCTGGACGGAGAACGCGGTGGCGGCTTCGAGTGTCAGGGTGGTCTGCGAAAGCCAGTGTGTGTGCAATAAGTTGGATCCCGCCTCCAGACTCCCGAACGTTGCGACATTTTGTATCCAGATCAGCGCTCTATGGCGAACCTCAACGCAAATTTTGAAATAATATCAGACACTCACAGCGATTGCAAGCTCCTCAGCGTCGTCATGAGGCCCGCCACAAAGGGCTTTATCCACACCGAGTTGCGTTTGTTCAGACACGTGTAATGCGCAAACTGTGCGCACAGAACGCCCTGAAGGAATAGGGAAACACAGACTCCGAGATCCTAAGACTAGAGTGCGAGTAGTCTATTATCCGGTAGGTAGGTAGGTAGGTAAAATCACGAGTGGCACGTACCCATCCACCGAGGACCTGAGCCTCCATCCTTGTCAGTTCGGGGGGCATGATGTGAATAGATTAGTTCGTCCTACTAGTAGTGAAGCATTTATTAGTGCGCGAAATCAGGTACGTCGAAGAAAATCCCCTGGATCGGGTTCGACGGCATTGATGTCTGGATGTGCTGATTGAGTACTAGTGTTGTTTGTGCCACACCTATCTGGCAACCCCCCGGCTCAGGGTGCACCATCTTACTCCTTCGGGACGTAGCAATTTAAATTCATCTCCTCCCCCGATCCTTCCCACATACTCTCTCCAGAACACCGAATACACGAGCCCACGCGCTTGTTCCGGCGAAAAAAAAGAACACCACTGCTAAACCGTGAGAGAAGAACAAAGAGAAGGGTAAGCAACAGAAATGCTCCTAACTTGCACATTTAATTCGGCACTCACATTCTTCACTTCGAATTATTGAAGCATTATTGGCCGTGGGTGCAACTGCCCATTCAGGACGAACCAGACGGGAACAGCGGCGAACATTCGCTGGGGACGGTAACGGCATACCAGTTGGCCGAACTTTCAATTACCGCCATTCCGGATGTTTTTCTCGTCGTTACCGAGAAATCCAGAAATCCATATGGGTGTTTCAGGAGGACTTAAGAGCCAGTGACTGTCAGATTTATAATAATATTAGCTCTGGTTCCTGGAAAAAAATCGAGTCCCTTAAATGGCAGGCCAGACCCAGAGTATGGGTTCAAGTAGATATAACCGGGGAGGACGCTGCCATTTTAGTTGGTGCGGGTCGATTCAAGTATAAATTTAACATTGGAATTTTCTTGGATTCTACAACCCTCCACCCGCCTCCGGGAGAAGGTACGCCCCATCCACCCACTCGGCGTAATCTGGCACCGGCGGACGCGAGAGTGTACTGCGCCGCCTCCTCGCGCGTCAGTCCTGTGGAGAAGTTGGCGCGGTGGGCATGCGCGACACCCGGGCCAAAGGAGTTATACTCCGTGAAGAGGATGAAGTCGGTGCGTTCGTCGCCGGGGTTCCAGATGGACCAGATGGTTTTGTTTAGCTGGAGGAAGGAGAAAGTCCTCGAGGGGAAGTGGGTGGAAGGGAAAGACGTACTGGGGCGGGGATATACGTATTTTTGAACACGACGCTGGTGTGGGTTTTATTAGTTGAACACTTGAGACGCTGAAATGGATCCCCTACCGAGCAAAGTCTACAAACGATCCATATTTCAGCATCCAGTCCGTAATACTCATTAGTGGAAATAACAAACCTCCCCATGGTCGACCTAGGAATACATTCCCAGTGACGTTGGGAAACGCATCGGTCGCAGCGATGATTTTGTTTTCGTTGAATACGTCTGCAGTTGCGTTTAGACCTCCGGACCTGGTGATGAGTAGGCAACCTAACACTCACAAATGCCGGTTGTCGTTCAGCTGGCGTCCACTCGCCGTGATACAACCCGCGCCCTTGCTTGCGATGGTGTTCCCCTCGAAATAGGCAATCGAGTGGCGTCCGAAAATGAAGTCGACTGCACCCTGCACTCGTACCGATCTAGCCCACATCCCATGTAATTAGTTGTTCCGACGACGCACCTCGATGTATGACTTGAGATAGACGTGGTTCCCCACGTTCGTATACAGCGTATCCTGCGCATTATCAGAAATAAAACTCTCAATAGGTGGCGGCAAACCTGATACGAGAACAGCCTACACGCATACACGCCGACGTGGTCCCCCTGGTGCTTAGCGCAATGGCCTGCCCATTCGAGAACGCCACACCAAAGTCGTTCCGCACATCGAGGTTGTACAGGCGAGACGTTGTTCGAGAGCACGCGGAGCGTCCCTGTGAGGTCGTCGCTCCCCGCGCCTGTGGCGAGCGAGGCGTTGTGCACGAGCGTGACCGTGTTGTGCGCGAAGTCGAGGGTGTTTTTGGTGTAGCCCATTATCTGTATACGTGTCAGGAGGATCTGACAGATAAGTTGAAAAGAATTTCGCACCGTGACGGGCCCCGCGCGCGAGACGTTCACCTGCCCGACGTAAGTTCCAGGATAGACGAACACGACCTGTGAGGTATTGTCCGCGGGCAAGGCGTTCACAGCCTCCCCGAGATTCGAAAACTCCCCAGCGACGTTGGTAATGGGTTTTGACGATCACTGCGCCGGGCGGAGGCTCTGTACATTGCCGCCCCCAAGACGAGGTAATGCAAATCACGAGGAGCACAGGCAGGATGAATGCTCGCATGGTGGATGGGGGCGAATAGGGACATTAATTTTGGCATAGATGTGCCTTTAAATACTTGCGTACAGGCAAGGAACGAGACGCCGCCGTCGGGGCGGTGGGGCTTGTGACCACTCTGGAATCAATAGCGCGGACCGGGTGCACCTGAAGTTCGTCACATGTGCATGCGCGGGAGATGGCGGGGTTCTCTGGAGCGCACCAAAGGCGCCGCGAAGATACCGCGAAGCGGTGGCGAGAATGGCAGATGTTGGCTGGCGTTGACCGGGAACAACTTGGACAAGACAGGAGATTTAATTCCAAAAATTTTGAGGAAAGTCAGTTTGCAAATGGTTCGGTGAGAAAGCGATGCTGAGATATGTATGCAGGTCATATTTATTGCGTCGTCCTCGCATTCAGCGGGGCTGGCTGAGACTCCAGACATCCGCGACGTGGGAGTTCAAGGAAAGGAAGGAGATGAGATAAGAATCCAGGGCGCTGTCAGCACTGCAATGAGTCACATGACCTGACCACTGCGGCACCAACTTTTCTCGACTTGACCACCATCTGGCCAGCCTGCAAGTTCAAGGACTAGGCAGGGATACTATTATTCTGGGTTAGGCTTCGGTGCTCCAAAGGACTGGATTGCACCGAGGATTCTTGACTTTCGACTATTGCGCGCTTTATTGGTCTCTGGGCTTGACAATTTAATTCGCTTTCCAAAGCGCGGGCTTGTGTTACTCCAAGGTGGTCGCAGTACATGAAATGGGATGCTGGACTCTGAAGAAAAAATCTAGGACCAAGGCAGGGCCGTGTGATACGTCGTTTACCTTTTGAGGGTAGCTGCGGTGAGCAACCGTTCCGTCGGCTCTTATTTTTGCTTACCTGGGTCTTATTTGATATGCACACAGCATTTTCACTTCTCTCATGAGTCTATGGCGCGCCCTTCTCCGCCTGTTGCCCGGCCAGAACCACAAAGACGAATACGAGCTGCTTCCTGAAGCCTCGCATCATGACCACGAGCCACGGCCACGAGGACGGCGGCGCCCCCATGGCTGCTTTCGATTTTTCACCTTGCGGCGCATTTGCATCCTCCTTGCTCTCATACCGCTCTTAACCGTGGTCGGCGTGCTACTGAGTGGCATCCCGCCGACGTACAACGACATCCGGACATACGAGGCCAAACTGCCGCAGAATAACCTCACCGACCTCTCTACCGCCGACGCCAGGACATACCTTCGATTTCCCGGGCATCTGTGGGGCCACGGCCTGAACAACGTTCTGCAGGAAGCGTACGTGCTCGCATTTGTCGTATCGCGTCCGCTTGCCTGAATGTTTTGTAGCATCGTTATGGATACCTAGCCCATCTGGCCGGCCGCGTGTATGTATTCGAGGACTATACATGGTCGCATCTACCCATGCCATACACGATTTACGACTTTGCGCTGCGCTCGACGCGGATACCACTCAATGCGTTTGTTGCGGGCCCGCTGGCTGGGGGACCGCTCCCATCGCCGGACGAGAACGCAGTCCAAAAGCGGGCCGTGACCGCAGCTTTCTACGAGAAAGCGTGCCCCCGGAGCGCAGTCCACCTTGTTTCATCTGTCGGCGCACCTACCGAGGCCGAGGGTAGCGCCCTAATAGAGTGGTGGGTTAAGCGCTTGAGCGACGTGCATGGTGCACGATGCGTGGAAATAGACTCCTCCGAGCAGCCGGTGTTTGACCGTTTGTACGTTCTTGTCCTTCACTATGTCGCTTCTCTCTCTCATCATATCTCTGCGCAGTCTCTTTGGCTCCCCGCGGCTCCTCTCCCTTCTCCCGGGGCTCAATGCTTCCCCCCATCCTCGGCGCCTTCGCGTGGTCGCCCCTGGTGCACAGCGCCGTCGTGCGCAACTTCGCCGTCCTCCGCCCCACCGACCCCGCCGCGCTCTACCCACCCCCGCGCCCCCTCGCCCTCTCCGCCGACCCCAAAAAGCGCGCCCTCACCTTCCATCCCCGACGCGCACCGCACGCTCACCGGCCTCGTCGCCGTGCACCTCCGCCGCGGCGACTACAAGCGCCACTGCCCGCGCCTCGCCAGTGGGGCGCGGGCTACATGGGCGTGAACACGCACCCCGCGCTCCCGGACCGCTTCCTCCTCCCCGGCGCGAACAGCACGCCTGCGGCCGCGGAGGCGCACTACCTCCTGCACTGCCTCCCGACGCCACAGCAGCTCGCCGCGCGCCTGCACGCCGTGCGCGCGGAGCACGCCGCAAGGCACCCCGGAATCAGCCGCTGAGTAGGGTGTACATACTGACGAATGCGTGGGGGTGGTTTGTGAATAGCGTAAGGGCGGAGCTGGTCGCGGACGGATGGGAGGAGGTGTGGGGGGAGCGGGGACATTGCGCTCGATGCGGCACAGGCGGGGGTGGGGATGGCGGTGGACATGCGCATTGGCGAGGGCGCGGAGGTGTTTTTAGGGAATGGGGTGCGTGTTTTGCGTTTGCGTTGTGGGTGATAGACGTGCTGACCGAACACACTTGCAGTTCTCGAGTCTGACGAGCAATATCGTGATGCTCCGCCTCGCGCGGGGACTCGAAGCCGCTAGCAATCGCTTCCTGTGAAGCCCCGCCTGGCCCCCGTCCTCCTCCCGTTGCAACACCGGCCGTCTCGTTCTCCGGTCATTCGTTGGCGTTGGTCAGGACTCGGAACCCCTCCATCGCATCCCACCCATATCCCATATCTATCCCGCTTAGCATCACCTCACCCACTCATACCCCCAAAACACCCTCATAACTGAATTATTCCAATCGCATTATGCAGTCTAATCTTCGGGCGTAGGACGTGTATATATGTGTGTAGATAGACAGACCGGTGTATGATATGGAGTAGTAGGAGCAGAATGTCGATCGTGCACGCACGCGTAGATTGGATTTTTGGATCCGGATGATGGACAAAGGAAATCGTGGCGCAACGACGAGATTGTTTTCGCCTGGTCTTCCAGAAGGTCGACGTCGCCCGAATTGGACAAATGATAACCCCAGCCAGCCGGCGCGAGCGCTTGCAGCCTCCAAATCCATGTCCATCATCCGGATCTGGGTACTGGACACATATTGACATCCCTGCGGCCGGGGGATGTTCGGGCGTTGAACGTCGAGGTGCGCACGCTGCTTGCTCCCTCCGGCCATTTGAAAACAGGGAGTCGCCGCAAGCGGCGCTCAAGAGGGGATTCCCACCCCGGGGCCGTGGATATCAGGCATCTGTCACAGTATAGTATATATACAACCAACTGAACCCGTTGTGGTCAAGTGCAGCGCGTTCGGGCCCAGTCGTTGCAGTTGGACACGAGGACTTCAGGTACGCTTAGCGCTACTCCGAGTTATGCAATTATTGACTAGCTCAATACTCAATACTATTCCACCAGTGCATCGAGGCCGATAGTGAGGGAGCTGATTTCAGTGTTCACGCCGACTTGGTGTTTCAATTCAGCGGATGCTTCCCGCGAACGGGCGGCCGATGGCAAGCCTATGACTGCCCGCAGACTTGGACGGGCTCGGTTAATGCTTCTTCACAATATCCGGCTACTTTAAAGCAGCTGCTGTGACACGGAGCGTCGTAAAGGCGCCTCTGTCTTCCTCGATATCACGCGAGATACAGCTCGACGCCACCGTTTGATGTCCACCTACGCGGCGATGCCCACAGAAACGCTTCTGAATGAAGCGGCCCGACGTACAACGTGTTTCTTCTTATAGCCAGAAGTGGCCAATCTGCGTCGCTCTTCACCACACTCTTCCAGCTGCTGTTCATGGAAGCGATCACGCTGAAGGTTGCAGCAGACGTCGCTGCCCCGGTGGGCACATATATCTACGAGGCCTTGAAGAAAACAAACCGGGCGCGCCAAGTTCGAGGAGGGCGAAAATAGCTTGCAAAGCGGCTTTGCCGTCCTCCGCGACGACAAGGCTGGCCGCCTTCTTCCTGCTCGCGAGCGGCTGGAACTATTGCAAACACATTCCGAGTACACAAATCTTCCGTCGTATCACAATTTGATTTAACTCCTGGCAGGCTTGTTGCGAGCCGGA
The DNA here is from genome assembly GCA_029378375.1 of Mycena olivaceomarginata. Taxonomy (NCBI): domain Eukaryota; kingdom Fungi; phylum Basidiomycota; class Agaricomycetes; order Agaricales; family Mycenaceae; genus Mycena; species Mycena olivaceomarginata. The sequence continues at coordinate 206,419 of JARKIC010000580.1, read as the reverse complement.
AAAACGTCAACCAAATTACCAACACATTTTACGGCTCGCTTGCGCATCGGAATACAGCTAAAGAATTCAGCTCCAAAGCCAAGAAGTTTCGCAGGGATGTTCAAGTTCGTGGTTCTCGAGCGCCTGCTGCCGTTCGTTGAACTGATGGTGTTTTTACTTTTGGCAGTCGCCAGCCGAAAGGGCGCAAATGGAGTACGAAATACGCAAGGCGAAACTGGGTGGGTAAATCATCTTCGCGTGAGATTCCCGGTCTTCATTCGATATGTTGGACGTAGAAATGGCCGCAGAAATTAAACCAATATCTCCCGACACGAAATGTGGACCTCCACAGGCTTCCAATCCATTTCATCAGAGCACACAGTCGAAGCCGGCAACCAGATTGAAAAGGTCTCCTACGATAATGGACTATCCTATTTCCACGGATAGTCGACCGATGCCTCCCAGACCCGTCCAGAACCAACATGATCAGCCATCTGCCGCTGTAACTTCAGTAGGCCCGGCCAGAGTTCATTTACGCCAAGCACAGAGTCGGGACGCTCTTGCTACACTCAACCGACCCTCTCCACTTGTAAAGTCAAACTCATCACCGGAGGCGGGAGGAGAACGCATGTTCTCATATTCACCCAACTCTCAGACGACCGACCCAGTCACGGCCAGCCCTGAACGATTTCAACCTGCAGCGCCACGCAACAGGGAGCCCGTTTGCCCACCCGTTTCCCGCCCATCCGACAAGAGGCACCATACGGCGCCTACTTTCACTCCGGCTACACCGCTAGACCCTGCATCCAAGACTTCGGACAGGTCTGAGCACCGTCTAAGACACAGCAGCAGCCGCATCGATACATTCCGATCTCACCCACAATCTCTCCCCAAATCGTCTGAGAAGACAAGTTATGACTCTGGTCTTGTTCAGACGGGGAATCCACCTGGGCTGCGATGGGGGCAAACTTCAGTGCAGGCCGCACTCCCTGCCCGAAATCAAACCTGTGCGCTACCGCCCGCGCCACCTTGGGAGAATCGGCCTCGTCGACAATCTCTTCCGAAACCATTTGGGAGGGAGACGAGTGACGACCCTACCACTTCTCAGACGGGAAACTATCCGCGAAACGTCCAGGTCCAAGCCGGACCTGGACGAACTCAACCCTCCTGGGAAAAGGAATCCGCCCCACAGGAGTTTTATTGCCCTTTCGCTCCTCGAGACGCCTCGGGAGACCCCAGCCAACCAAATCTTCACGCAACCCATAACTCGAATAACGGTTATACAGTGCATGATAACGGCCAGAATTTGGCTCCTCTCCCTAATTATGCTACTCGACCGTCTGTTCCTCAGGGCGAAAGAGTAAATCCGCCCCACTACCAAAACGTTAACCCACCCTGTAATTCGGGCGCCTATCAAAGCAACCCTCAGTCAGACGCGTGTCCATGCCGGAGTATGCACGCCTTGGGGGTTCAAGCACCTTGCACCAACTGTCGGAGCGCGAAACAGGTTCAACCGTCTTTCTTTATGTCGACACCACAATCATTCCCTCACGCTCACCCGACTTGCTCCCAGATACCGAATCCATATCCGAGGCCAGATTTTCATCAGTACGACCGAAGAGGCTCAGACAGCTGTGCCCATCAGTGTCCAGGCTCGGTGCACGAACCTGGGCGGATGATTCAGGTCGAAGTTCGTGTGCAATACCCTCCTGCAGATCGTTCTCGAAACGGATCGTATTGAACTAGCAGATTGCCTGGTCCCGCAGTGGATCGTTGTCATGCCAGCCCGGTCAGTTTCCTTGGATTCATGTCTGATGTTGCGCTACATCATGTTCTGCCAGCGTAGTGTACAATCCACAGCTTATGTCCGTCAGAACTTTTGGAGTACTTAAAATCCTTGAATACAGGGGCTCAGGTTGTCAGATTAGATCGTATTCATAATCTAATCTGCACAGCTACGGATCAGTCTTTTCTGCTCTTGACATCCATCGCCCAGCTTTTCTCTCCGCACATCATTTTCAGGTCTTCTTCTCTATTACACTCGAGGTGTTAACGTTTGGTTTACGGCGACTCGGTGGCGGCGTTCTGAACTCGAATCAACAATCGGGCCCGAATCGTCTATAGCTATTTAGCCTTTGTTGTCGGCGGTCGCGTCTTGGGGTTGCAAAATCGGCCCGTACCGCCACGATCCAGATGTATTTGCTGTGGCTCGATGCTCCCCGAAACACCCACCATATGAACTTCTCGGCAATGACGAGAAAACCATCATGACAGTGGGTTGAAAGTTTGGGCCAAATTGTGCCATCACCTCACCCTGTACTATGTAGCGAACGTTCGCTGTCATTCCGGATGGGGAAGTTAAAAACATAGGCAATGATCTGCGGTTGGAGAATGCGTAGGCGTACGGCATGAAATGTGCGTCTCGGGCGTTAGCAGCATTTCTGTTTTGTGTCCATCCACGTTCAATCTTGTGGGGTTTCTCTCATTTTTTGGTGCTCGTTTACTGGATCTGGCTTGGCACTGATCTTGGGCTCAAGCACGGAGTTGTGAGTGCTAGTACCCTCTCTCTCGTCACCTTGTTGCCATTGATCTGCCATCGTGTCAGGGGAGTTTGAATCACGACTTCCTGGTGGAGTAAGATGCCTGAGCCGGATTCGCGGTATGTCGCTGTATGTCGTTACTGAAACAACCAGTTAGCGTATCCCGGCGTCTGTGTCGACCCCAAATCAAAATGCATTTTTGACGTGCCTTGGTCTCGCGTACATAAATGCTTCACCCGGCCGAACCAATCTATCGACATCATGCCCTCTGACCTGACAAGGATGGAGGCCTATGTCCTCGGTGGATGGGTACGTGCTACACGAGATTCCCGGATAATAGGCTACTCAAACTCTAGCCTTATTAGGATCTCGGAGTCTGTTTTTCCCTATTTCTTCAGGGTGTACTGTGCGCACAGTTTGCGCACTACACGAGTCGGAACAAACGCGACTCAATATGGATGAAGCTCTTTGTGGTGGGCCTTGCGCTCATGACGACGCTGAAGAGCTTGCAATTGCTGTGAGTGTCTTCTATTCTTCTCAAAATTTGCGTTGAGGTTCGTGATAGAGTGATGACGTGGATACAAATTGTCGCAACGTTCGGAAATCTGGAGGCGGGATCCCACTTATTACTCACGCATTGGCTTTCGAAGATCACCCAGACACTCGAAGCCATTACCACGTTCTACGTTCAGATGTTTTTCTCCCGTCGTCTTTGGGTGAGGGTTCCAGATCCATGGTGATTTCGGCACAGCTCATCCATTGGCAGGCAATATCTCGGAACATATACCTTGTCACCATCTGCACCATCTTGTTCTCGGCGGCACTTATTTCCTGTGCTGTTACGGTATGATTCTGCCAGGTGTATTGTATTGGCACTGAATCCCGCAAGAACAGACCTTCTACGTATTCACAGCTTCGATAGAATCGGCGACCGGCTGGTGTATGTTCTTGCCATTGGCATAGACTATTAGTGGCCGTTGTTGATTCCGCTTTCATCGTAGCCGGAGCCCATCTGGGAATTGTCTTGTGTGGAGACCTTGTTCTGACCGGAAGCACAATATTCTACTTGCTCGTACGCATTCAATCTCTGTGACTGATGTTTCGGTCAGATTGACATCTGTTCCCAGCGACACTCGCGTGCATGTGTCCTATCACATAGCCCAGCCACTTCCATCCTCAACTCTCTACGTCGGGTAACACTGCAGGCAAGTAGAACTCGAATTTGGGTGAACTGTGATCTTAACCGTCAAACCCCAGTCCGCGGCGCCAGCCGCACTCTGCGTGTTGATAGATTTTGCTGCTGACATGCAAATAACCACAAAAATCTGGGAGCCAGGATTGGTACTGGTCGCCTTTATTACGGGCATAGTGCTCCCTTATTTGTATGCATGGTCTGCGATGTGGACTCTCAACTCGCGCGAAGAGATTTGCCTCGCAGCTGCAAATTACCCATACACATTTGATTTAGGACTATCAGAAGGTTCTTCAAATTCGGACACTACTCAGGGTCAGCACCAGGGAAATGCTGAGCCTCTGGTGAAGGTTGAGAAACCTGGCGGCCCACCAGAGTCGATGGCTTGAGGGTTGGCGTACCCGTTTTGTTTCCTGACCTAATCACTGGGATTAAGAGTCCTATAATCTATCATAGAAATTATTGGCAAGACCGCCGAGTCATAGTAATACACAAATTGATCATACTTGATAAGTACGAGTTTTCTGTTCTCGCGAATCCATCCCTCACGTGATCGCGTCTCTCTTTCTCAGAGCCTCCACAATCGCATTGAGATTGTCCAAGGATTTTGTGCATCCATCGCCATTCCTATTTTCCTCCCTACACATTATATTCGGGCCTTGCTCTCGATTACGCTCAGGGTGTTTGACAGCAATTCGCCGGCGTCGTTCTGAGCCCGAATCAACAACTAGGCCCGAATCCTCCATTCAACCCTTGCCGCCTCCGAGTTCACTTGTTGACTCCTCCCCGTTGCATCCTGGAGTTGCAAATCGGTCTTACCAATACAACAAACGGTGGAACATTATTGGCCTCTCCATTTTCACTGCTTACTCTTGCAATGTAGTCCAAACTTCGTCTCGGTATTTTTGCGACGCTGCCAGGATCTTGTCGATCTCTACTGCCACGATCCAGAGGCATTGCTACGGATCGAAGCTCTCCGAGACACCCACCATCAACCCACCGTGTGGACTTTTTGGGAATTACGAGAACCCCATGGCAGTGCAGCAAATGTTGGGTTCTGTCGGGTTGAAAGTTTCGGCCAAATTGTGCCGTCACCTCGTCCCGTACCGAATGTTCGGCGTTTGGTTCATTCCGAATGGGCGTAGTTGGGGGCACACCAATCATTTGGGAGGTGAGGAACAGTGTTGGGAATTAAGGGGTTAATAAGGGCAAATTTTCATCTTAAGGCCTTAACTGTAATTAAGCCTTAATTAAGGGCACAAGTTAAGGGTGAAGTTAATGGAAGAATCATTTTTTTTTGCGGCTGATGTGAGAATACAGCAGGAGCCAGCTACTAATCCTCACAATCATCTCCCGAGCCTGATAATCCACTATCGTCAGGCGCCTCATCAGAGTGCTCTGCAGCCAGGAGCTCCATAAGTAGCTGCTCGCAGTTAAATGTGGGCTGGCGAGTGCGATGGTGAGCAGGATGCGGTGCATCCTCCCCAAAAAGCTTTGCCAACAGGAGAGGAAGCCAGTCTTGAATGTAGTAGAAAGGCTGTTGACCCTGTAAACCATGATCTCTGTCTACTCTGCAGCAACACAAGGTCCCTGTCCGTCCGCCACCAAGAGATCCGGGCCGAAATCTTACATAATGGCATTATTAACCCCTAGTTAAGACTTAGGACTGACGAAGATTGAAGTGAAGGGCTAATATTAAGGGAATTTTAACCCTTAACTTAACTTAAGGGCTAAGCCTTAATCCCAACACTGGTGAGGAATGCATGGCATGTGGATTTCGGGTGTTAGCAGCACTCTGTTGTTCCGCGTCCATCCAGGTTCAATCCCAGTGAGAATCCCAGCTACGTATATCGAGCTAGATCGAGGTAAATCGAGGAATCGAGCCAAATTGAGGCCGATCGAGGACGAACGAGGGAGGAATTGAAATCTTTTTGAATGAGTATTGCGAAATTTGCCAAAAAATGACCAGCCTCGATTTAGTGCAATCTACCTCGACGTCTCGACAACAACTCTTCGCAAAATCTGCAAAGTCGTACAATTGCGTCATAAGCGCGTCGCTGTCGTGAATAAATAAGAAGTCGTACGACTTTTTTTGCATCCCCACTTCTTGTCTTCTCCCACCATCTCATCGCCCTCTTCCTGTCGTCTTCCCGCCTCTGCGCCCCATCCTATCTCTGGACACCTGCATTCTCTCCTCCTCCTCTTCGCAGGTATACTACTTGTGCCTCTCACTGTTTCCTCTCGCTGATTCACACCTGCCACCGATGCAGCAGAAAGAGAGTCCAAAAATGGTATGCAGATCCTCCTTCCTTGTTCCCGAGTCGTGTACTGATATCCAGTTTCCCAGCCTGGTGAATGTCAGTCATTCTATCCAGACCACTAGTGCATACACTATTGATGCGTACGTGCTTCTTTCTTTCCCCGAGATATTGATATACAGATCATTTCCTTTAGTGTCCGCATTCCTAGACTGGGCCCTCTGCGCATGACGAGTATCATCGCCCTCCGGATCCAAGACAAGACTGGCACCGAGCTCGACAATGTATGTATGCTTCTTTTTTCCCATCGAGACCTTTTCTCATCTGCCGCTGCTAGATCCCTGTCCTACGGTATTATGCGTCATGTTACCGCCCACGAACCGGACCGATCGACTGCTGCGCAGCTGGATGGCGCTCGTTGGACACGTAGTGGAACAGGCGCGGCGTGGCGGTGGGGCGATGTAGTATACGGTCGCTAAATGTACTGTAGTAGCTGCAAATAAACAGATTTATAAATTCTATTGTATCCTAAGTAAGGGAAAGTCATCAATAGCTCGATGAGCCTCGTTGCGCCAAAGCATACTTCTTTATATCTCGATGCGCCTCGAGCTCTCTCGATTTTCCATCGAGCCAGAAAGAGCTATGTCCGGATTGTCGAGGTAAATCGAGGAGCCGTCAAATTCCTCGATTTACCTCGATCTAGCTCGATATACGTAGCTGGGATTCTCACTGGGGTTCAATCCCGAGGGGTTCTCTCATTTTTTGCTGTTCGTTTGTGAATCCGGCTTGGCACCGATCTTGGGCTCATGCATCCAATTATGAGTACCCTTTCTCCCATCACCTTGCTGCCATTGATCTGCCATCGTCTCAGGGAAGTTGGATCACTACTTCCTGGTGGAGTAAGATGCCTGAGCCGGACTCGCGGTATGTCGCTGTATGGCGTTACTGAAACAACCAGTTATCCCGGCATCCGTGCCGACCCAAATCAAAATGCATTTTTTAATGTACCCTGGTTTCGCGTACAGATAAATGCTTCACCAGGACGAAGAAATCCATCGACATCATGCCCTCCAAACTGACAAGTATGGAGGCCTATGTCCTCGGTGGATGGGTACGTGCCACACGGGATTCCCGGATAATCGGCTACTCACACTCTAGCCTTATTAGGATCTCGGAGTGTGTTTTTCCATATTTCTCCAGGGCGTTCTGTGCGCACAGTTTGCGCACTACACGAGTCGGAACAAGCGCGACTCAAGATGGATGAAGCTCTTTGTGGCGGGCCTTGCGCTCATGACGACGCTGAAGAGCTTGCAATCGTTGTGAGTGTCTTCTATTCTTCTCAAAATTTGCGTCGAGGCTCGCGATAGAGTGATGACCTGGATACAAACTGCCGCAACGTTCGGAAATCTGCAGGCGGGATCCCACTTTTTACGTACGCACTGGCTTGCGAAGATCACCCTGATACTCGGAGCCATCACCGCGTTCTACGTCCAGTTGTTTTTTTGTCATCGTCTTTGGGTGAGGATTCCAGATCCATGATGATTTCGTTATAGCTCATCCATTGGTAGGCAATATCTCGGAACGCATATCTTGTCACTGTCTGCATCATTCTGTTCTTGGCGGGACTTGTTTCCGGTGCTGTTACAGTATGACACCTCCAGGTGTACTGCATTGGCACTAAATCCCGCAACAACAGACTTTCTACGTATTCGCAGTTTCGATAGAGTCGGCGACCGGCTGGAGTATGTCTTCACCATTGGCATGAACTACTAGTGGCCGTTGTTGATCCTGCTTTCATCGTAGCAGGAGCTCATCTGGGAATTATCTTGTGCGGAGACTTTATCCTGACAGGAAGCACAATATTCTACTTGCTAGTAGGCATTCGATCTTTGTGATAAGTATTTCAGTCAGATTGACATCTTTTCCTAGCGACACTCGCGTGAGTGCGCTCTATCCCGCGGCCCCACTACTTCCATCCTCAACTCTCTACGTCGGGTAACACTGCAGGCAAGTAGAACTTGCATTTGGGTGAACTGTGGTCTTAACCGCCAAACCCCAGTCCGCTGCGCCAGCCGCACTCTGCGTGTTGATAAATTTTGCTGTCGACATGCGCATAAATAAGACAATTTGGGAGCCGCCACTCATACTGCTCGCCTTTATTGCAGGCACGGTGCTCCCTTATTTTTACGCATGGTCCGCGATGTGGACCCTCAACTCGCGGGAAGACATATGCCTGGCAGCTGTAAATTGCCCATATACATTTAATTTAGGGATATCAGCAGGCTCTTCGAATTCGGAAACTACTCAGGGTCAGCACCAGGGAAATCCTGAACCTATGGTGAAGGTTGAGCAGGATCAGCCGGACGGAATCGTTTAGATTCATATTTCTATAACATATCGTAGACATTATTGATAAGGCCGCCAAGTTGTACATATTATACAAAGCACCTATTAAATTATACAAGTCAATTATACGCGAGCCTTCTCCCCAATTTCAGGCCCTCGCTGGGAACCCGATCAAGATTAGTTCCTACCAGCCAGACGCTACCACAGAGAGATGCGTGTACCGCAGATCACTCTCGCGATTTCAATATATCACGTGATCGCATCTCTCCCTCTCACACAATCGGTCTTTTTTTTTTTTTTGGCTTTATTTTGTGCACGTCGGCCTCGGACCCACGAGGAGCGCATATGGAGGCAAGGATGGGGCTAAACCGCAGGCACCGAGCGGCAGAGCAAGAGCCGGAGCGCTACCGTAGTCCCACCCAGGCTCGCGCTGCACGAACGGTGCGGCCAAGTCCCGGTGCGGTCATTCCAAACCGATCAACGCTTGCAGAGTCGTACGAGGCGGCGAGGCGCCCAAGCTCGACTGCGAGACGGGCAGGATCCCTGAGGCAGAGGCGGACTGCGCGGATAGGAGACGTCCGGGAGACGTCTGTGTCGCCGACCGGAAGAAGAGCTTCTCAGCGTTGGACAAGGTCAGCAAATCCCCCAATAGCATCGAGAAACTCGTCTGCCAACCGCCAGGAATCCACGCAATGTGTCGTCTGCCGCGCGACCGTAACCGCCTTCGGCCTCGTCTGCACGCTCTGTCCCCCACTCTCCACGAAGGCTCCATGCTCCCCTTCTCCCCGCCGTCTTCGCCTTCTGCCAATGAGCAACCAGTTGTGCTCCGCATCGACAACGTCCCGTGGGACATCCCCACCCATCATCCTCGCCTTCCTCGGGTGACCCCGCCGCTAGTCCCCGCGCGCATGTCCGCCTGACGCGCGTTCGTCAAGCTCCCCACAGAACATTGGATACTCGGTCCTCCGCAGTGAGCATCGCGCCTCGCGTACGCCGTCGCTCTCACACGCTCCTCCCAGCCCGTGGCCATGGCCTCCGTCCCTCGCGCGCGCCGCGCCGCCGTCGCGCTCGGGGGTGGCTTGATGCGTTCACCCCTGCCCGGCGTGTGGGGGTCGCATATACATGCGAGGGAGACGCGCGCATTGGGCTTGGGCGGCGTCGAGGGCCCGTCGGACGTATGCGTAGGCGCAGATGCCAAGGGGGCCTTTGCGCGACCGAGAACGTTGTAGGTGGAGCTGGGTTGCTCTGGCTAGCGGCCTATCAGGGGAAAGCAACTAACGCCGGTCTTCTGGCAACACCACTCACGGCGCACCCCTGCCCGCGCACTGTGTTTCGCCACGCTCGGCCGACCCCACCACCAGCGCGCACGCGAGGCTCCGTTTTTGACTATTATATCCCAAAGCTTCGAAACCACTTCCAAAGTACGAATGCACGGCACACATCAAGAGCACACCAAAACACCTATTAATATGGACGCGGGCGGTTGAGAATGACTTTGGCGTGACGTTCTCGAATGGGCAGGCCATTGCGCTGGGCAGCCAGGGACCGGGTCGGCGTGTATGCGTGCAGGCTATTTTCGTACCAGGTCTGCCTGCACCTAATGAGTTTCACCAATGCTTCGCTAATTGGTATTGTTCACATGACACGCTGTACAAATGTGGGGAACGGACGCCATTCGATCGTCTATATCGAGGAGAACATCATCGCGAGCAAGGGCGCGGGCTGCATCACGGCGAGCGGACGCCAGCTGAACGATACCGGCATTTGCGAGCTTTAGGTTGCCTTTCATCACTAGGCCTTGAATGTCTAAACGCAACTACAGACGTATTAAACGAAAACACGATCATCACCGCGGCCGATGTGTTCCCAGCGTCACTGGGAATGTATTCTTAGGTCGTCCATGGGGAGGTTCGTTGTATTCACTGCGTTCAAGCCCCCTGTAGAATTCCGCCATGTCGAGACGCCTCGCCAGGGCATAGCCACTGATCCGGACTAGCCGTGTCTAGGCGCCTAGACACGTGCCTAGACTTTGCCGAGGCGAGGCGGTGCATCAGCTCTGTTAAAAATATAGATAGATCGACAAAAGCGTTGAATTCCTGGCTCATTTTAGTCCAAGATACATGCAAAATAGAGCGTGAAAGGTGAAGTGTGTATGATCTTCATATACTGTCACCCCGGGGACAAGCTAGCCAAGGTGATGTCGAGGCAGACTTAGCCACCTCGACAGCCGGAGTCTAGTTCGTCGTTGCGGACCTAAGCGGGCCTCAACTCCGGCGTGTCTAGGCAACCAGAATTAGCCGAGTCGAGCCAAGTCTAGACGCCTCCACGGAGATAGGCGCGCATAGCCATCGGCTCGCCGCGCCTAGAATTTGGCCGTTCTAGAACCGGCTTGAACGCAGTGATTCTCTACACTAATGAGTATGGAATGGACTGAACGAATACGTTTGTTTGTAGACTTTGCTCGGTATGGGATCCATCGCTTCAGCAGCTCCAGTTTGAACTGTCAACTGATGGAGTTCATTCCAGCGTCGTCTTCAAAAACACGTATATCCCCGCCCCAGTGCTTCTGCTGTCTATCCCACTCGAGATAATATAATGATAAAAACACCTCCTCCTTCCAGCGAAAGAAAACCATCTGGTCCATCTGGAACCCCAGCGACGAACGCACCGACTCTATCCTCTTTGCCGAGTACAACTCCTTCGCCCCGGGCGTTGCGCACGCCCACCGCGCCAATTTCTGCACGGTGCTGAGGCGTGAGGAGGCGGCGCAGTACACGAAGGTGGGTGGGGGTTTGTAGCCTCCATAGAAAAATCCAAGTTGAATTTATACTTGAATCGATTCGCGCCAACTGAAATGACAGCGTCCTCCCTGGTTACATCTAAACCCGTACCCTGAGGTGTGGCGCATTCAACCTGTTTCCAGGAACGAGAGCTAATATACGGCTGACTCTGAAGTCCTCCCGAAACATCCACCGTATGGATTCTCGGCGATGACGAGAAAAAACATCAGGAATGGCATAATTGAAAAGTTTCGGCCAACTTGTGTGCCGTTCCCGTTCGCCGTCGGGTTCATTTCGAACGGACATAGTTGAAGCCACACCCAATAATTTGTCAAGTGAAGAATGCGTGCGGCATTAATTGTGCTTTTCGGTTTCGGTGTTAGCAGCATTCTGTTGTTTTGAGGTTCAATGTCGGGGAGTTGCTTTCATTTTTTGCTGTTCGTTTGCTGGATCCGGCTTGGCTCTTGGTCACCCTCTCTCGTCAACTTGCTGTCATCGATCTGCCATCGTGTCGGGGGAGTTGAACCACTACTTCCGGGTGGAGTAAGATGCCTGAGCCGGACTCGGCGGTAGGTAGGTAGGTGCGGTATGTCTGTGTGTCGTTACTATCACAGCATCCATGCCGATCCCAAATCCAAATGCATTTTTGACGTGCCTTGGTCTCGCGTACATAAATACTTCACTGGCAGGCCGAACCAATCCATCGACATCATGCCCTCTGACCTGACAAGGATGGAGGCCTATGTCCTCGGTGCATGGGTACGTGCCACACGAGATTCCGGGATAATACACTACTCACATTCTAGTCTTAGGATCTCGGAGTCTGTTTTTCCCTATTTCTTCAGGGTGTTCTGTGCGCACAATTTGCGCACTACACGAGTTGCAACAAACACGACTCGATATGGATAAAGCTCTTTGTGGCGAGCCTTGCGCTCATGACGACGCTGAAGAGCTTGCAATCACTGTGAGTATCTTCTATTCTTCTCAAAATTTGCGTCGAGGTTTGTGATAGAGGGATGACGTGGATACAAAATGTCGCAACGTTTGGAAATCTGAAGGCGGGATCCAACCTATTAAGCACGCACTGGCTTTCGAAGATCAACCTGGCACTCGAAGCCATTACCGCGTTCTACGTCCAGATGTTTTTCTGCCGTCGTCTTTGGGTGACGGTTCCAGATTCAGAGCTACTGTGATTTCTGCACAGCTGATCCTTTTGCAGGTAATAATATCTCGGAACACATACCTTGTCACCATCTGCACCATTTTGTTTGTGGTAGGACTTGCTTCCGGTGTTGTTACGGTATGATGCCTCCAGGTGTACTTTATTGGCACTAAATCCTGCAACAACAGACCTTCTACACATTCACATCTTCGATGGAGTCGGCCACAGTCTGGTGTATGTCTTCACCATTGGCATGGACTACTAGTGGAGGCCATTGATTTCGATTTCACCGTAGTGGGAGTCCATCTGGGAATTATCTTGTGCGGAGACTCTGTCCTGACAGGAAGCACAATATTCTGCTTGCTTGTACGCATCCAATCTCTGTGAGTATGATATTTCGGTCAGATTGACATTCTTTCCTAGCGACACTCGCGCGAGTGCACTCTATCCCGCAGCCCCACCAGATCCATCCTCAACTCTCTGTGTTGGGTAACACTGCAGGTAATTAGAACTTGCATTTGAGTGGACTGTGATCTTAACCATCAAACCCCAGTCCGCAGCTCCAGCCGCACTCTGCACATTGATAGATTTTGCTGTTGACATGCGGATAACCACGAGAATCTGGGAGCCACCACTCATACTGCTCGCCTTTATTACGGGCGTGGTGTTCCCTTATATGTACGCATGGTCCGCGATGTGGACTCTCAACTCACGCGAAGAGATATGCCTCGCGGCTGTGAATTGCCCCTACACATTTAATTTAGGCCTATCAGTAGGCTCTTCAAATTCGGCAGCTACTCAGGGTCAGCACCAGGGAAATCCTGAACCTATGGCGAAGGTTGAGAAGGCTCAGCCGGATGGCCCACCGGAGTTGATGGCTTAAGGTTCGCTGTACCCGTATTCCTTTGTGACCCAATTGTTTATCCTATAATCTATCGTAGAAACTATTGATAAGCCCGCCAAGTTGTATTATACAAAGCACCTATTAAATTATATAAGTCAATTATATGGTATTGTTCTACTGAGGAACCCTGATTCTAAAGGAAACCCCTCCTTTCAGGGAAATCTTTGAAAAAAATCGAACAACCCCTCTGACAATGGCCGGAAGTGTCAGCAACGGCCTCTGGGTCAGCTAAACAACGAGTAACCTGACGAGAACCCCAACCAGGATAAACCCGATAGACGCTAGTAGCTTGTATGTTCCCCGAGCAGTAGGACCAGTCGTACGGCGTCCTCCCTGGGAGGCCGTATGTCGTAGGTCGGGATGCGAGGTGGAACCCGGAATGAGTTGAAGAGGGTGTGATATCCACTCAGGTATACAACCTGGGGTGTGGATATAACCCGTAGTACGATGTGGAGGAAGCGGGGCAGGGTGGAGACAATGCCTATGTCAAGCCAAGGTAGAAGCCTGAGATTAGACGAGGTAGAATCTACTGTACATGGAGATTCTACTGAACTTATATAGGCTTCTAATAAATTAAGGTGATCGCGGTCAATTGCAATCAGTTCCTGTACCGCAGCATTAAGGAGTGTTAATGCTGATACTCCTAGACTCCTTTGTGTTGGTTTCCGTGGTGTCGGAGGACTTAGGAGACCCGACACTCGGGTTTCCTAATCCTGAGTGTCATCGTATCCAGTGGTTCAAACCCCGATTGGTTTGCAACCACTCATGTACTTCATGTACGCTTCTGTGTCAGCTCTTGGTGTGTCTGGGGACTAGGATCCATCTGTACGGGTTCTTAGTCCCTAATCTTCTGTATCCCATGGCGCAGACTCCCTGAGTCTGCGGCTTTAGAATCCAAGGCCGGGTTTCAACTGTGAGAAGGTCACGTGGTGGCGTCATGAGAGTCCCGTGCTGCTAAGACGCGTCTGTATCCATACAGACACATCACGCGCGAAAAAGTAGAACCCGGGCGATTCATGACAGGAAGATCCGGACCAATCCAGTTGAAGTTTGTCGCATTCTGACGACTTCTCCCCACCTTCCACCTGTTCCACTCCAGCTTGCAGTATTTCAGACCGAGGCATATCACGGCAGACCTTCTACATTTTCACAGCTGTGATTGAGCCCACGACTGGCTGGGGTATGTCTTTCCCCATCATAGACTACTAGTGGAGGTTGCTCATTCCGCTTTCATCATAGTGGGAGTACATCTGGGAACTATGTTATGCGGAGACCTTGTTCTGACGGGAAGCACAATATTCTACTTACTTGTACGCATCCAACTTCTGTGACTGGTGTTTTGGTCAGATTGACATCTGTTCCAAGCAACACTTGTGTGCATGTGTCCTATCCCACAGCCCAGCCACAACCATCCTCAACTCTCTACATTGGGTAACACTGCAGGGAAGTAGAAGTTGAGTTTGGATGAAACTGGGAACTTGACTTTCAAACCCAAGTCCGCAGTGCCAGTTGCACTCTGCGCGTTGATAAATATCGCTGGTGGTATGTGAATAACCACAACAACTTGGGTGCCAGGATTGATACTGGCCACCTTTATTACGAACATAGTGCTCCTTCTGTACGCATGGTCCGCGATGTGGACTCTCAACTTGTGCGAAGACATATGCCTTACAGCTGCAAATTTCCCGTACACATTCAATTCAGGAATATTGGTAGGCTTCAGATTTGGAAACTACTCAGGGTCAGCACCTAGGAAATTCTGAACCTGTGGTGATGGTCGAGAGGGCTCAGCGGGACGGCACACCAGAGTCGGTGACTTAAGGGTCGCTGTACCTGTCTTATTTCGCGACTGAATCATTTATCCTATAACCTATCGTAGAAATTGTTACAGCTAATGTCGGAACCGAAGGCGCGGTCAAAAATTTTGTGCTATGTTTTCAAAGAATTGTTGATAATACCCTGCTGTTCTCAATGGTGGGATGTCCGTCTGGTTCGCGGATTCAACAGCTTGACATGTCCCCCACCCCGCGCTTGGAGTGCTTGACAGTGGCCGCGGAGGATGCCAAAGGGTGGGCTCCGAACTCGGCCGTTGTCATTCGCGATGTCCCGCTGCAGTGCTTCGTTACGCCAACCTGAACTTCGTTCCCCAGGTCGATATTCTATTGGAAAATCTGACCACCTTGCATTTCCACGACGCCTTCGAAACTGTCGCTATTTTGGGACCACGCACGAACCTTCTCGACCTCATTGACCTCATCTGGTATGATGCAGGACGGGACACCACACCCGGTCCCCCTCTGCCGAACTCCCTTGCCTGCGCTTGGTGAAGATCGGCGAGAAGCGCTTATTGGGACTTCTTACGGTTCCCGTCTGGAGCGCCTCGAGATGATGGCTGGCATCAATGCCGACACGGCCGACGCCATGCAGGGATTGATGTCGCGCTCATCATGCGATGTATAGTCACTGTTTATCGCCTCCACAACGTACGAATAACGGATGATGAAATAGTTGTAGCTGAATTGCGGCTCTTCCTCGGCGCTGCGAGCTCCGTAGTGCATCTAGAATTTGGCCACGGGATGAACACCGAGCTCCGGGTGCTCCAGAGTGTTGACATTCTTCCACGGCTCAGGCACCTTGTGATCCTCGATTCAGCTCGGAACGAGTTCAATTACTCACTTTGGCGTCATGAGCGCTCACCGCGGCATTATTATCGTGAACTTCTGCAGATGCTGAGACAAAGGAAGGGTACTCTCGAGTCGTTCGAACTTGTTCTTCGGATCTCCTCGAAGCCATCTTACCACGACATGGCCGAGTTTTCCGCCTTTAGAGACGAGGGATTGCATATTCGAATCACTCATGACCGGGACGTCATTCTGGATACCTTACCGCTTGATGTGCGAAGAAATCTACAACGCCGTCCGTCCGTATTAACTACTTACATAAAATGCTCTATGTAAAATGCTCGATATCAACTAGATACAAGTAACACCTCTCGTCTCGTTCTCTGCTATAATAAATGTTGCAATTCAGTAAAATTGACCACAAATCTAGTGAAATGGAATCGAAGATTCGAAGTGAGTGGCCTAAAAAGGAAAAGGCCTTGATTTGGACATGATTGCGCTGGGCGACTCTGGCTACGCTCTGCCTTTCCTAATTTCCACCGCACTCAAGACCGTCTCCTCAGTTTGTTTTGTGCTGGATACTTTATTCTGTACCGGAATCGGAGCTTTGTTACAACGCATATTCATGACCCGAAGTCACGGATGGATCGAGAACAATGTATCCAAGAACCCCCCCCCCCTCCAGGAGTCTGGCCTTCCCACCACCGCAAAATACTAACTCGTCTGCGAACGTCTTGACGGACATAGATGCCCCGGTGCCGTACGGCACGCGCGCGAGCACCACATCTTCGTGCAGCGCGGACAGCGGGGAAAGTTTACCCCGGACGTCCCGCACCCCGCGCACACTACCCGCCCAGTCCCCACACGCGACCCACGCTCCAAGCCCTCCAGCGTCGGGTGTATTCGCGTGGTCGCCCGCCTCGATTCCGACTGTTGTTCGCGGTATTCTGAGCGGTCCTGCGACCGCGAACGCCCCCGCTTCGGCCATTGCGCCTTCCGCGGCCGTGCGCCCCACCCAGGTGGAACTGGCGCGCGCTCGCCCTCGAACGGCGACGCCGTGCGGCTGATGGACGGCACCTCCTTGTCGCTGAGGCTGCGCCGCGTGGGTCTATGTGGGGGCATGTATTCGCGATCGGCGTACGAATCCTCGTTCAGATCCGACTCGTCATCGGATGTCGCAAGCACGAGACCGCGCAGGGCGGCGCGTGCGCAGCCTGTGAGTGTGAATGCACCGGCGCCGGCAGCGACCTGTGCCGCGCTGGGGCTGGGGCTGCTTGGCACCGCGAAGATTATCTTTGAGGCGGTGCCTGCGAGGGGGATAGATACTGAGAGTGTCCGACAGCGACGATGCTGGGGCCGCTGCGAATGGGTGAGTGTGGAAACGGGTGAAAAAGAGGCTGCATACTTGTTGGGCAGGCGCGGATGCTTCAGTGGCCAATGTAAGGGATGGTAAATGTGAAGCCATCTCAATGATAGTGCTCAGCCTTGGCTCAGCCATGGGCCATTGGCGACTCCGTTATATATATGTCGTGTGCCAGAAGCGAAAGAAGCGAAAATGGGTGCCCAAATTTTGTGATTCGGAGATAAGGCGACTTGACGTAATAGGTCCCGAGATAGCGAAGGCATAAAAGTCCTGTTGGCTGCTGAAGTATAAGTATCATCCAGAAAAAAGGAGGGTATGGGCGAACGTGCCACGAGGAATAGCTACGATGAGCCTATCCGAACTGATTGTGCAAGGCTGTAAGCCAACGTTATCATCAGCGGATCTTTGTGGCACTGGCAGTTAATCTGACGAACCTGTTGTGAACTGACATTGTGATCATGGTATCTCAGGCGCCTTTTTGAGCATAGATAACAACCGTTTTGCGGGACTGGAGGAACACGGTATCTGTTACAGTATACCGTGGGGCTCGCCTTTCAGTGGGGTAGTATCTCTTCTTCGAAGCGAATTGTGAGAGATGAGCACTTCCCCGCGGCGGCGGGTCAAGTATGCTGCGGATACGGCACCGTTTCAAAATTTCAGCGGTCGCCGCTTGTGAAATACTTCTAGACTTCTCTAAACCGTGGCAGAGAAATAGGCGAAATCCATGTGACAGAATAATGACGGCAAGTTGACGGCAAGTCTCCGAGACCGTGCAAACAATTGAGACAATTGTTGAGATGGTGTTCCGCGGGCGCTTGACTCCCAAGCTACCGAGACAGATCGGGATATTGGCAAAGTAAGGTGCGTCGACCGCCAAGTTGATGCGAGGTAA
Organism: Mycena olivaceomarginata; assembly: GCA_029378375.1. Lineage (NCBI taxonomy): Eukaryota > Fungi > Basidiomycota > Agaricomycetes > Agaricales > Mycenaceae > Mycena > Mycena olivaceomarginata. The sequence goes on along the minus strand of JARKIC010000580.1, from coordinate 188,382 downwards.
AGGTTAGTCGGAAATTGTGGTTGCGACTGGGAGCGATGCAGTTGCGGCGCCATGGTCGTGTGGCAGCTTTTCTTTTCAAAATAAGTGCTCAAAAATAAGTTTCGAGAACCATATGTGAGAACAGTGGCCACGTTGACAAAGGGTTGGCAGTAAATTGGCAGGGTGCACTCACTTGACCGACGCAAAAGACACCGTTTGCAAGTCGGACCGTGGGTCCCAGAAAGCACGATCGGTTCCGTCCAAAAGCCTCCAAAGGGGCGGCGAGCTGCGGAAAAGTGGGCGGCGTCCGAAGACACTTCGCAAATTCAAAACGATATACGCAGAGCGAGAGAGGCCAACAAGTCGGGGTGGTGGTTTGGATTCCCGACTCGTCACATACTTGATGTGATCAACACCTGTCAAACGTACGTCCTTCACCGTTAACCACAAATGAAGAGGATTAAAGAGAAGGTTTGGGGCCTTCTTCCGCGGTTGCAGTCTTTGACAAGATTTCCGCAGATAAACAATACTCTCCGCCGGTCAGCGGTCCGGGAGGCCATCACAGGCGACCGCTTGCTGCCTCCTGAGCTGGAACAACAGATCTTCCAACTAGTTGCGGCGAACGACCCGGTTGGTGTATGGAGACACCAGCATATGGGGGATACGGTACTCGTTCTTCCTCAACTTTGCCGGCGTGTACAGATCTGGTAAGCAACCCCGTAGTCTCGGAGTGTCGAGTTGTCCCCTTGAACTCATCCAGGATCGACCCGTTCATATACGAGCGTATCTCCCTTCTGCGGTCGTACAACGACGCACGACCTGTACCAAATTTCCTTGCGACAATCAAGACCCGCCCGGCGAACTTCTTCGCAGCGCACGTCAAGTACTGTAGTATTTCGCTCAATTCGTGGGTCACGCGTCACAGACCCCCAAATCCACGAATATTTTCGGGGGTGTCACAGGTCACCGAGACCGACCACGAACTTGCAAAAGAAGTCACAAAAAACGCCAGAAAAAGGCGAAAAATTCAATTTTTTCTCCCCCGTGATGCCTTGGCGTTAGATTTGCCGCGGCGCTCACACGATTGACATTTTTGACGTGATCGGGAGCAAATCTGTTCAATCCGTCTTGTCCTCCCACACTCGCCCACACTGCAGGCCGAGCCAGTTCCCTGGTTCCTTTGTGGCCCCTGCAATGACGCAGATGGAGGCAGAGTAGATTTTGCTCGACCTCCATCTACGTCATAACTGGGGCGGAAACTTCATAGTGCTCGCTCACACGACTTCAATTAACAGCCGCAACGGGGGCAAAATTCGTCCCCCTTGCCCACTTGATTTGTTGTAATTCGATGGATTCAAAGTAAGGTAAGTACCACCCGAGTTAAACTACTAAGACCCAAGTTCATCCAGATCCTCGTCCTGATCATTAGCGTGCCTCCAAAAATCAGCAGCAGCATATTTTGTGTTGGGCCGGCGCTTGCGCTTGCTCTGCCCGGGCTCGTCCTCAACCACGATTTCAGCATCAACATCCTCCGCGTCACCCGTCGACACAAGACCAGCCACCGCTGTCTTCCCCTTTGGCTGCCGGCCTTTGCGGACTCGCTTCGTCACGACGTGTTGGACAACCTCGTGAGTAGGAATCTCAGAGTCATCATCACCCATTCCCTCATCGTCGTACGGCACCAGATCCTCTGCTACTTCCTCGTCATCGCCGGGGCATTGGTCGCCAGTCGACTTTGTTTGCAGGTCGTTCCACAGGTCGGGTTTTTCGGTGCGCAGGCCAGTCAGCCGCTCACTCGTCTCGTGAGATGCCATGCACTGATAGGACAAATTCAGGTCCCCACGGATGAGACACATCTCCCATGCCTGGAAGTTTGTGAGCGGAGTGGGGTCATTTACGGTGCGCACTGACCTTCAAAATCAAGTCTTTATTTTCAATGGCCTTGTATCCTTCCCAGAGCCATCCAACGCTTGCGTCGCGCAGTACCGGCAGCGTCGTATCAAGATCCAGCTTTTGTTTGTTACCGCGCTGCTCGAGAAGGGTCTCAACAAGCCACGAATGGTATGCCACCTTCACCGCATGTTTGAAGGGACGATTAATTCCCACATCCAGCGGTTGTCCGATTCCAGTGCAGCCGCCGGGAACGAAGTCGATGATGATCTCAGGGTGATGTTTCCGCATCCAATCCCGGAACTCGGCCGAACGATGAACAGACCAAACGTCAATGATCAACAGTACCTTCTGCGATGGAGGTAAGCCCAGTCGAGCCTTCTCTCGAGCCACGTATGGGATGACGACATCTTCAATCCACTCCGGCATTGTTTTCTGATTTGACCAATGATTCCCAGTTTTTCCAGAGAATACGAAGCAAAAGTGTGCATCGTCGCATTCCTTGCGCTTTGCAGCGGAGGCTGTTGGTGTGCTCCGCGGGGACTTTCCTTCGTATACGCACTGCATTGGAAGTCGATCGCCCGCCGCGTTTACCGCCAGCAACACTGTGAACGCGCGCTTCTCCTCGTTGCCAATGACCCCAACCTGCTTCGAACCACGGGGAGCGTAGGTCATCCTCTGATGAGTCCTTTGACGAAACGTTGACCTCAACGTAGTGGCCCCGTCTCCTCAAATCGACTCGCTAGCTCTCTACTCGGCACCTTGGTCGCTCGGCGCTTCGCGCCTCGCTCGCTCACCTCGATCCAGGTAGGTACACAACACCTGTCTGGTCTGCGTTAATGACAAGTTCGGCAGGGATTCGGTGCTCCTTGATGGCCCACGCGCGACGCAGGAATGCATTCTCGCACTGCTCTTCCGCATCAAGAGGCAATTTTTGCGCAGCCTTTGTGCCTTTCCGCATCGACCACGCTAACGTTCTGTCCAGGAACTTACGACAGAATGAGTCCGAGACGCGGAAATAGGTCCCGTCCTTGAAGCGATGATCAAAGACTTCAGGTGTGCGCTCGCGAATGGTCGCAATGATAATGCAGCGCACGGTGGCCAGAGAGAGTGGTGCTCCGACAGCGCGCAGGTCGGCGAGCTGCGACGTGATCTCTTCCACAACCTCGGGATACGCACCCTATTTTTGCTCAGCCCTGATCCTGACGAGAATGTGCAATATACATACCAGAATGCCGCGACGACCTCCTTTATTGTGCCCAGGAGTGTTGCCCTTGGAAGCGCGCGCAAGGACGGCAGGCGTCCATTGTTTGAATCCACCAACAAGTTCGATCCAACCTCTCACTGTATTTTCTGACAGATGTTGAAAGAAGTCGTAGTTGACGCGCCGCAGCTCAGCCACGATGGCGGCAACGCTCCAGCCGACTTTACGTTGCGCGGCTTGAATAGCAGACCATGAAAACGGTGTCGTCCAGTTCACGTACTTTGCAGATCGCGGTGGGTTCTTTTGTTTGCGACCAGATGACTTCCGGGTGGCGTCTTTGATATTCTTTTTGACTTCCCGTGCGGGACGAGATGCCTCCGCAACTTCACCATGCGACGCAGTCTCGCGATGCTTCAGATCAACCTGCCCCATCTGTGAGTAAAATCATGTGGGCAGAGTTTGTTAAGTTTCTGACCTTCTGCCGCTTCCTCCCAGGATTTCGATCTTCCTGGGCTGCGCGTTTGAGTGCCCGATGGCGGCGCTGCCGCTCATTCTGGTTGTCCTTGCGTTGGGCATCCTTCGCGGCCTGCGCGACGCGCTCGCGCTTCGCTTGAGCCTCTGCCCTAGTCTGTTGTCCCTCAGCTTCCGCCGCGAATACGTCCTGCTTCTCGTCTTCCGTCAAGACCTTCACTTTATTCCATCCCTTCATGCGGAAGAGGGCAGGGATCTTCGAAGGTGACGTCTGTGGGCCTTTGAAGAGATTCATTGCCTGACGCGTCGCACTTGTTGCCTGCTTCTTCACCTCCTTCAGCTTCTTCTTCACCGGGCTCGCGTGGGGCGTATTGGTAGCTCGTTCCGAATGCGTGCGCTTTGACGAAGGAGGCGTGGACGGCCGATTACTGCCAGCGAAGGGGATCTGGGCCGGAAAATCATCGTCATCGGAGTTGTCGTAGGTGAGCGACGTGGGTGAGGGGGATAAAGGAGGTGAAGGGGAGTCGATCCTGAGGCGAGATTTGACACGGGAAGGAAGTGCACAAATGGTGCGTGGTGCATGGCTCAGCGACGCAGCCTCATCGGAGATTTCACTGGTGGCAGATCCAGAGTCATCGCTCGCGAGGGAATGCCCATCCTCGAATGCGGAGTACACGGCCCCGTACTCATCTCGGTCACGGTCTGCCTCCCCATTCTCGCTTGTCTCATCCTGTGTGCTCGATGTTTCTTCAGTGTTGTCGCCGACCGGCCACGCCAACCCAAGACTGTGGGCGAATGTGAATTCGTAGTCCCGAGAATAACTGGCAAAGTTTATCGGCTATGGCAGTCAGCACAAATTATCGACAGTGAGTTACTGGCATACCTTGCTGTTATGTCGCTCAGCGATACGTAGGAACATCTTGACACGTTCATCTGCCATCGAGGTAGCAGTAGCTTTGGGAAGTGGGAAACGTTCCCCATCGAAGAAATTCGCAAGTGCAGAGTAGGCGAGCAGTCCGCACGAATGCGTGTCGGTTTGCGTGGGAATGGGTAGGTCTATCCACCGAAACTTGACGCCAAGGTGCTCAACCAGCCACCAGTCAACGTGCCGCTGCAACTCCGCTGCCACTTTGCGCCCAAATCCGTCACCGTAGCCAACTGTCTCCTTCTCACAGTCTATGGTGAGCCCAACCCAATGAGCTTCGTCCTTATTCACAATTGTGGCCAAGCGACGGCGCTCCTTCATCACAAAGGCCTGCCCGAGCCGCCGAAGCCACTGGAATTTGCGTGCGGTGCGGTACGTGTCAGGGTTCGCATACGCCTGGGCGAGCCCGTGGACAAAGTATGTCGACTGTATTGCATTTTCACTGCTGTCGCTGAGCCCGAGGTCATCAGCAAGAATTTCGAGCATTCCGTCCTCGTGGTCAGTTGTCAACCAGTCTGTTGTGAACCAGAGTGCTAGGCCGTTGATACTGCCTCCAGCCTTGAGGCCCTTGACGTCTCCGGTCCATGGAAGTTCGTCAAGGAGCTCCAGCGCGCGCTTGGCACGGGCAGACGCCTGCTGACTCGTCGTGGTTTCTGCGATTATCTTGTAGATCCGGTCTGCTGCGGTGCACCAGAGTGTCCTTGCATCTCACACACGCTCCATCGTTGACCAGATAGTTGCCAGCCATGGTGGATAACGCTCGTCTTCATCACGGTGCCGGGGCGAGTGTACAAGGACAATCGATTTGATTTCCTTGTCGGTGAGGATGGCGCGACCGAGAGCCTTGACCACAGCTGACGGCGGCACCGGGATTGCCCCTGGATCGAAGTCGGTCACTGTTGGTGCGTATTCAGAGAGATAGTCAGTAGGATTGAGGAAAGCTGTGGCTTTGTGCAGTGGCGGAAGGTTGAACTTGATAAGTTTCAACACAGGCATGTCGGCGAGGGGGAGATAAAGCTTGGCTGTCCCTTCCGGGACCTTGAGGAAGTCTGGAAGCCCACTCATGGCGAGGATGGGCGCAAAGAGTTACGGCACCCAATTGATGTCGCATCATTTTTTGATACCATTTGTCTTGGCGGCACCAGAAATACAAGACAGCTCGACATGACCTATTTTGCGTGAGGAATGTAGTCTGTGTGTGTCTGGGTCATGAATATGATTATTTCCCATGAAAACACGAATTTTTTCTTCTGTCACGCTCCTGAAGGCCGATCCACGAATATTGAAGTTCGGTTTTTGGTGTCACGGGTCACAGGCGGCACGAATTGACCGAAATACTACAGTATCTCTACTTTGACCATACGGTTCCGTTGTCGGCTGTCTGGCGAATCCTGAGCGTCCGCACAGGCGTCGTCAGCGTGGGCTGCCACCACCCCTACCTCAGCCTCGCACCCCAGCTCGCGCCTCTCTCGCTCCAGCGCCTCTGCGTCTCCGAGTTCAAACTCCCACCCACACCGGCGGATCTCCCTCACTGGGCAGCGTCGCTCACACCGCTCGGCCTCACCCAGAGGCTCCCGTGCAACCCCGCCACCGTGCTCGCGGCTCTCCCCGCGCTGACGCACCTCGCGACCGACTACAGAGCCGTAGGTCTCGGCGACAACAAAGACATTCCCGTGCGTCTATTCTCTGTATCTCCGCACCCTCCGCTGTCTCATCCTCATGACCGGGTCGACGCCAGCGCATGCACTGGTATTTCTCTCTGGACGCACGGTTCCACATCCACCTGCGGCCCATGCCGGACGGGATGTGGGACGCCGCGTGCTGGATGTGTTTGTGGAGGCGCTTGAAAGACGGCACGTGGAGGAAACAGTTAGAGCCGAGCCATAGTTTGATTTCCGGGAATGGAACGTCGTTCGCGGAAGCTTTCTAGTGCTATACTATACGCACTCAACACATGGAACTCCCCTTCCTTCTGTACATCGTACTGCTTCTGCCGCAGCCTCCCCGTATACCACTCCATCCTGTCGCACAGACGATGAGTGTTGCTCAAATGTATCCTGAGTCATCTCATCCTGCCAACTACGGTATTTCAACCCTAAAGGTTTGGTTGACCTGTTGAAGATTACGACTACACTTTCAGTGTTGCTCTTGGACTCCGGCATGCCATCATGGGCTATGGATCTCCGTTATGTGATCAACAAGCTACCATTTAGAATTGTGCTGCCGAACCTTACAACCATTACGCCACGTATGGTTGACGGGGTAATTTAAGTCTGTGAATGCCGGTCTTCAAGTGTACCTTCAGTGGTCCATTGATAATCCTGACTCACCAAAATTGTATCTCCTGCGAGGAAGATTAGAACCGGAGAAAGACAGTGCGCCAGTCCACAAGATGTTGCAATTCCGACACTATTTAAATGTAGTGAACCCCAAACATCGGAAAGCACTTACGCAACTGCTGCTATCGAGCCACTGTTTAGCCTTAGAAAGATTGTGTTGGGTTGAATTTCGTCGCCCGCGGATTGACCGCAACTTGAGGGTCTGCAGATTCTGTAAAACCGAGATTGAATCGCCGGAGCACGCTTTGTTAGAGTGCACGGGAGAGTTGGAACTCGTTCAGCTCTGCCAGGACTTCCTCGTTCGAATGAGGAAGGACATACCTGGTTTGCGGCCGCTGAACTCGATGCCGACCGCTAGATTCTTTACTCACATGATCGCCTACAGAGAGACTACTTCATTGGTTGCAAAATTCGCGTACGAAGTCACTCAATTTTTTGAGGCTACTCCCATTTATGTTCCCCCTCTTCCTTTACACTGGTTGACTCTACCGCGGCACAACGATTAGAATCTTTTTGTGCCACTTCCATCCTACTTTAGATAGACGTTCGGGTAATGTTCGAATAGCTCGTCAAGTAGGATTGTTGGGGTCCAGGGCGAAGGCACGAAGGGCTCGTGCGTGCCGGGATAACCCTGGGAACACAGTGTTCAGAGACTGGACCATGCTGTGTATAATATATCACTATCACACCGATCCAATTGAATTCAATGAATCGGAGTCGAGACAGACGTCGAATGAGGAAGCCGTCCCGCACCCGTTAGCGGTGGAACTTCAGTGGAGACTCGAGAGCAGCATTCCCTCGTTCGTCATTCATCAGAAGCGGTTAAGTTGCACCAAAAGAGTCACGCAAGTGTACAAAATTTACGAGTGTGTTATGATAATTCTTGAATACATCGTGGTTTATGATACAGTGCTCGTTTCAATTCAGGGGCTGGATCAGCGGATTTACTTCTTCTCGCCCATCCCGACCGCGTTTTTCGCCTTTGTGAGTAGCGAGTCGTCATTGTGGTTCGAGTTCGAGGAGAAGGTGTCGCCAGCCTTCTGGCCCGCGCTCTTGTCGGATTGGGGCTGGAGTGTTGAGGCGATGCTGTCCCCGGTACCCTTGAAGTGATCGCCTAGTTGCTCAGTGGTCGACTTCTGGCTGTCAGGCTGAATAGAAGAAGTTCGATTAGAAAGTGCGACGACGATCTGGATTATAATGACCGACCTTCAAAGCAGCTCCAGCCTTGTCAGTGAAAGATTGACAACCAGTGTCAGACATGTTGTAGATTATGCTAGAGTACAGATATCAATTAGAAAAAAGGTCGGTGGCGTTCAAAGAACTCACAAGTGGTAGTTGGTTTGCGTGGTTGGGGTAGAATGATGGGACCCCACTTAGTCTGCCCTCAGCTTTATACTGCGAGGCATCTATGAATGACGCGCTTGTGCACGGAAAGAGGTCATCACAACCTCATTGGAGCTCTACCCCAGTGCCCCACATTTATATTGGCCCCACAAACCCCACTGGCCCCTATGTCGGTGATCAAACTTCCCGATAACTCAATCATGTGATCGCGATTACTGTACCATTCTATTCAATTCGTATGTCACATGTCACAGGCCCCCAAATTTACGAATTTTTTCGTACGTGTCACAGGTCACCGAGTGATGTATGAATTCTGAGAAAAAGTCACGAAAATCGTTGGAAAAGGGTTAAAAAATCAAAATTTCGCCTCTGCACGCGCGGAACAGACCGCGGTGTGCGGCGTTCGCACAAGTGCCAATTTTGACACCAACGGAGGCAGATCGGTAATCCCACGATCCCACAGCTCTCACACCGCCGGTTCCTCAATTAAACAGGAATTTTAGTTTGCTACACTTCCTTACAGCTATTTGCGGTACATAAGGCGCAGACCGTTTTTTTTTTGTTTTGCAACATTTTGCTTAGAACACTCACCATGACCTCAATTCTGGTCAGAATCCTTCGGGAGTAGGTGCGTTCGACTCGCACTGAAAATCCGCAGGGGATCGAATACCGGCTTTTTTGATGTAATTATGTAATGAAATTTCTCCCGAAAAATCGTGGTTTCCATTAGAACAGCTGCACCACAATGAATACTGGGCCAATTGACTTAAATCTTGGATATGTTATGTATCAGAACTATTACCAGGGGACTATCAGGTTTACAGATATAAATCCACTCAAATCTGCATGGTAGGCTCTACTTATATTAGTACATAAATATGGTGTTTGGTAGAGTGAGTGCCAAATCACAATGAGTTTGAATAACACCCAAAAAAGATATACCATCCCCTGGAACTAGTTTTGATACATAACATATCCAAGAACTAAGTCAATTGGCCCAGTATTCATTGTGGTGCAGCTGTTCTAATGGAAACCACGATTTTTCGGGAGAAATTTCATTACATAATTACATCAAAAAAGCCGGTATTCGATCCCCTGCGGATTTTCAGTGCGAGTCGAACGCACCTACTCCCGAAGGATTCTGACCAGAATTGAGGTCATGGTGAGTGTTCTAAGCAAAATGTTGCAAAACAAAAAAAAAAAACGGTCCGCGCCTTATGTACCGCAAATAGCTGTAAGTATATCAATACACATAAATTGGCTGCAAACTCAATTTTATATATCTGATTTGGGACTTGACACAATGTAATTTTCAATCTAATCTATCAAAATCCAAATAAATGTCTACAAAATTTCAAGTACCACAGCACATTTTGCCCACAATTAAATGCAATAAAAAAGAATGAGAATAAATGATCTTGAAATCAGTTGCAAAACTATGGATATCAGGCCCATTGATATGCCTGTTGATACTTAAGATTTTGAATTGAGTTTAGAGGAAGATTAAACGAGAAGTATGGATTTTCATTTAAAGGTGTCTTAAACCAGATAAAAAAACTTGAAGTTTCAGACACCATTAAACCCATCCTGCAGCCATTAAAGGTGTCCAAAACTTCAAGTTTTTTATCTGGTTTAAGACACCTTTAAATGAAGATTCTTACTTCTCATTTAATCTTCCTCTAAACTCAATTCAAAATCTTAAGTATCAACAGGCATATCAATGGGCCTGATATCCATAGTTTTGAAACTGATTTCAAGATCATTTATTCTCATTCTTTTTTATTGCATTTAATTGTGGGCAAAATGTGCTGTGGTACTTGAAATTTTGTGGATATTTATTTGGATTTTGATAGTTTAGATTAAAAATTACATTGTGTCAAGTCCCAAATCAGATATATAAAACTGAGTTTGCAGCCAATTTATGTGTATTAATATACTTAAGGAAGTGTAGCTAACTAAAATGCCTATTTAATTGAAGAACCGGCGGTGTGTCTTCACTCACCGCCGACTCTGTGCTTGCTGGATGTTCTGGTTCCTCATTTCTGGCATGGACCAGCCTTATTTCTGAATAAAAAAACAGTCCAAACAAGATGCTACAATACTCTACCAATGCCGCTATCTACTCGGGCACATCAATCCCTGGGACATCCAAATCCTCGTTTATTGTTGGCATGCCTCACTGATATGGTGGATTATATCATGCCTGCCTAATTTAGGCTGTGTCCAGCCGCTTTCAAGCGGTTTTACATTCTCTGTGAGGTCTCTACAGGTGTCTAAATAGCAGATTTGACTCTCGGCGGCTTTTCCGCTGCTTTCCGCCCAATTTACGAAAAAAAAAATCGGTGTCACACTCCCCCCAAACGATGTATGAAATGGATTTCGTACATTGATGTCACAGGTAACAAGGCCGACGAATTGAATGAAATGGTACAGTATTTTCTCACCGAAATTTCTACGTCTCCCCTCCGAGGGCCAACTCGATAGCCCTGAAGAGTGGAAGACCCAAGAGGTTGTAAGCGACGACATCCCGAAATTCGCCTACATTTGGTCTTCATGTCAATCTGATTCAAAACACGGTCGGTGATTTCGATTTTCTAGTTCCACGCTATTCACTTACTGCTGACGAAGCGAATCAAGTGATGTCCTAAATATTCGGTGGGTTTGTAGCTCCACCCTGACCCTGTTGACCCTCACCAGTCCTTCATCTCGAATTGAGATTGCATAGCGAATCTCGTTGACGTTTGTGGAGGTCGACAAGCCAAGGCGACAGATGAGTCACGGATCCAACCAGTGTACGCGCAAAAATGAAATGCGACTTGTCCGGCTTTTATAATCGGGAGAGCAAGGTCTTTTCCCCCCAAAATGCCTGATTACACCCACCACACGACGACCGCCGCATCCACGCTCAAGCAGCTCAGTGAACTCAGCCCGATACCGTACCTCAAAGTTGTCGCTGGTGTCTCGCTCCTGATTCTTGAGACGATTCAGGTTGGTTTCCATCTTGCTCTTGGGCTTGGTAGCTCAAATATTCGGCCAGACTGTCAAAACCAACAAAGAGCAATGTGCAATGCTAGTTGAACAAGTCGATGAGCTTCTGTGTGTTATCATCGAGCTATGCGTCGAGTCCGTCGACAACTCGGAGCCTTTTTCTCCGCTGCTACTGCACGCGATGGGCAGATTCGCCGAGTATGTTGACAACTCTTCCCGTTCACCTGTTATCTGACCCGGATTTCGAGAACTCTTTAAAAGATTGAATCCATCATGCGAAAACAGCAAGACATGGGGCGCATTCAGCGGTTTTTCCGACAGCAGGAGAATACGGCGTTACTTGAGGACTGTAAAGAGGGGCTCAGGCAGGCTTTAGATGTATTCACCGTCAGCATTTTCTTTAATTCATTTGTTATCAGCTCACATAGCCCCAGGTGAAATCCAAGGTCTCCCAAGTGAGTGACCTGGTTACAATGAGAGCTACCATCGAACGCAGACATGAAGAGTTTATTCGAGGTTTTCGCAGCAAGATCCGTGGGTTCAACTGTCAGTTCGCCATAGCTCTTGCTTGATTTGTATGTTGACTCACTACAGACCAGTCAATTGTCCAGTCTCAATGGCAGAGTATGACTGAACTTTGTGGAAACGAGGCCTATTGACATGATTTCCTCTATTTTCGCCAGTCTGTAAGTACTACTTCCCAGCGCGCCTCAAATATTCTACGGACGCGAGTCGGAATTGAAAGAACTGGTCAGCACCCTGCTCCAAGACTCCGCTCGCGTCGCGCTCTTGGGCCCAGGCGGCATCGGAAAGACTAGCCTGGCCAAGTCCGCACTGTATCACACCAAGATTGTGGATAAGTATGATGACCTATATTTTCACTGCATTCCGAGGCCCCGTCAGCAGGCTGTGCCGACATCAGCTGACAAAGGCCGACGGGGATCAGCACTGCTTGCCGACCTGACGTTGGCTGAACTGGGCCTGATATCGGCTGATGCATAACTGACAGCCGTCAGCCACGTACCCAAAATAGGCTCCTGGCATCAAACTGTCAGCTGTCATTCCTGCTACCGTTAGGTACAGGTCTTAGGGAGCCCAATTTAAACTTTTTGCAGTAAACTCCCATTTTCGTCAGCAGTTTTTGCGTAAGCGCCTTTTCTGGCTCTCTGATTGGTTGAAACGATATCTGAACCTCCCACGCATCAGCATTGATTTGCCAAAATGTTCTGTGATGTCAGGCATGTCTCGTCATCTAGTTTTTGCATTTGCCTTTGGGCCTGGCTCTTCGATATCAATGTCGTCGTTCTCTCTCCATATTGTTTCCTTCTTTCTCAAGAGCTACAGGTGGCTGTTTCCTCCAGCCAGAGTTTGCCGACACCTACAACGTGAACAACATCCGGCGACTTAACAACCCTGCTCTCGGCTCTGAGCCTCTGACTTGCCTCTTCGACAATGCCCAGAAACATCAGGCACAGTCTAAGCTCTATGATCTTGGGTTTACTTTCTGCAACAGTTCAACCGTGTTCTGTGTTTCCTTTTCGGAGTCTTACTCCCTCTACATGGTCAAATTTAAATCTGATGGGCTGCCCACTCCGCATAATAGTTTTTAATAGTTTTCTACTTGTTTTTTGTTCTTGCAATATAACCAACGTTAACCATGATAATTTTTGTGCAGAACAACACATGTGTGCTGGGGCCCGGAATCAACACTACTTTTTGCACTTGAAAAATTATTTCCATGATTGAAATCAATCGGTAGCAGGCTGTGCCGCTTGTCGGCCTTACTTGCTTTATTGGTTCCCATAGGTCCGATAGACGTTTAGTTATCGTCGGTAACTCATAAAAAGTTTTTTCTCAAGACTTACAGACATCAACAGGGGTTGGCATGGCCATTCCGAGGGGTCATCAGCCCAATTTGGCTGACAGGGGTCAGGCCAAATTAGGCCGACGACCCCTTGGAACGCAGTGTTTGTCTCTTGCGAGTCCGCGGCCACGGTTGAGGACCTCATACTTGCCATCACCACCACGCTCGGCTTCGGAATTTCGGGGAGGCTTTCAAAGACTATTCCGGCATATCTGGCCACGAAAGTCTCGATGTTTCTTAATTTTGGATAATTTCGAGACCCCTTGGGAATCGGCCGGATCCCGTCCTCAAGTGGAGAGCTTCTTGGCTCTTCTATCCGATATTCCTCACCTGGCGCTCTTGGTGAGCCTTTCTTTGTTCAATTCTCGTTGCCAAAATATTAAATTGCGACAGGTGACAATGCGAGAGCAAGAACGGCCGCTGGAGGTCCGGTTGACCCGGCCGTTCCTACCTCCGCTGCAGCCCCTCAGCTCTGATGCCGCTTGGAAAACTTTTGTCCAAATCGCCGATGCTGACGAGGACAACGACGCTGCTCGAGTGTCCGAAATATTAGCCCTGACTGGAAATTTACCCCTTGCGGTAACGCTGATGGCAAACGTAGCCTCATTCAATGGCTGCGAGCATGTTTTGGCTCGATGGAAGATGAAGAGCCTCTCTTTTCTTTCCGATGGATACAACAAAGAGACAAACCTCGAAACCCCGCTCCGCATCTCCCTTTCCAGCCCACGAATGACACCTGATGCACTCCAGCTTCTCGGGCTGCTGTCGATTCTTCCGGATGGGGTCATGGACAGCGATCTGCTGAATAGCAAATGTTCGATTCCGGAGCTCCCGTGATGCAAAAGCACGCTGGTTCGCACGTCTCTGGCGTACACCGACGGTGGTCGACTGAAACTTCTGCCTCCCAGTCCGAGAGGTCATCAAAAACACCCACCCACCTTCGTACACTTTAGTGCACGGGCTTCGATCCTATTGGGACCAACTTCTTGGACTCTGGAGAATGTATGAGCTGCCCTCGGGCGACCTCATGCAGCGCCTGACAAGTAATATCCAACATATGAAGCAGCTACGATTAATCGTGGCCCCAATTTTTCGTGGGGGCTTGATTAAATCCGGGCCCCAATTCTTGGGGCCGCTATTTTCTCGATTAATCCTACTTTAATCCTGTCATATATGCGCAATACAATATATTTTACCCACATGATAGATTAATCCTAGCTGCGATTAATCACAGAGATATCCAATTATCTGGCTACCGATTATCAGTGCGCGTTTGCGATTAATCTTTAAAGGACCATTACTGTGATTAATCCCACCCCGATTAATCTCATCACAGAATAATATTAATATACTGCATGGTACATATATACATAGCCTAAATAAATTGTGTTTAAACAGGGATTTTAATCCTACAATGTAAAGGATTCAAGCCCAGGATTAATTCTACAATTCAACCTTCATTAATCCTAGACCTGCGGACGGGGATGTGGTGTAAAAGATACACCACCTCCTAGTGCCGCCGCATCAAGCCTGCGTGTGTTGCCTTCATTGCCGCCCGACCCCAATCCCGCAGGGAATCACTTAGGCCCACGCTCGGCGGCACTGCTCAGTGCGACTCCCGCAAGTGAAGCCGTTCGTCTCGTGCTCAGTGGACCTGGAGCGAAAGGATGAGTTTGAAGGGTGGGGAGGCCATGGTGAGAAGAGGGGTGAAAGGCTGAAGCGGAGATGACCGCTGAGAGGGGTGCGAGCCGCGCACCGCTGCTTGTGGATGGATGGTGGGGGGTATTGGAACAGTCCCACATCTCCCCGTGCTTCTGAGTCAGCGCCGGAGAAAAGGTGCGACAGGGACTGTATAGACTCACCCATGCTCCGTGTGTCCCCCGTCTCGCACTCCGTGCTCCACAGAAAAGCAAGGTGCAGGGAGGGTGCATGCATCCGCCCTCACCTTGTGCATCCCCCGTAACGCCCAGTCCCTGCCCCCAACGACAAGTGCCGGCATGCAGGGGTGGCACGACACAATCCCATAACACCCAGTTCATGCCCCTAACGACAACCCGCCGCCATGCATAGGTGGCACGAGACAACGATCGCCCGGAACACCCAGTCCATGCCCCCAACAACAACTGTCGCCATGCATGGGTGGCATGCCATGGGAGAGAACGATCCATGCGCGCAGCGGCACACCCGTGCACATCATCGCGAGCCCCGCGCTCCCACGCGACGTCGGGACAAGGCAGAACAGACAGGAGATCCACCAAGAAAAAGCCGAAAGAAAACAAAATGAACCCACCCTCAAAAGGTCTCCTGCGTCGGACCGTTGTGTGTTTGTCGTGTGCCTACGGCGGCGATGCTGGCGGTCACAGTGCATGGGGCTGAAAATGGGGGTTAGCATCGTCTGAAAAGAAAAAGGAAAAATACGGCAAGGCGACTGGAGGGGAGTCGAGTTGAGAGGCGAGATGAGACAAGGAGAAGCCCCTCAGAGTGCTACAAAAGCAACTCCACGAGTGCTACACAAGCAACTCGCATTGAGAAGGGGGGAAGTTCACCGAAGGGGGAGGTCTAAGGGAGGAAGGAGGAAGAAGAGTGATGTCACGCGTTACCGGTTACCATCTCTCTTCTGCTCTGCCACCCTCGTCCCCTGTGTCGGTTGCCTTCGTGGCACTGCTGACCGAGTTGCTTTTGTGGCACTCACACATGACAACTCCTCTGCATACTTTCAAAACACCCCGCCCCTGCACCTCCCACAATCTCAGTTGCCTGGGTGGCACCGAAACGATTTCCCGTGTTTTTTCAGGCAGAGGATGAGATCGCTGATGTGAAGAAGGCCAGGAAACACGAGGAAATGTGGGAGGTTGATACAATGAAGGGGCCAGGACTACTAGGTAAGTGTCTGCCTCCACTAACTGGAGACACGCAGCTGATTGGACTTTGAGCGCAAGGATTATCTCGAGGTAGTATGACTCCCTTGTGGCCACGAACTAGCGAGTGCGTCGTTGTGCTTCCCCTGCCCCTTAGCCTCACTGACTTTCTTGTCTTTTTTTCGACCGCAGAGGTACATGTGACGGGTGTCACCACAACTCTGAATCGGTGTGTGTTCGTCTTGTATGGCCATGGTGTTCTGTCCTCAAAGTCTGTCCCTCAGGTCATAGTGTTCCCCAAAGTGCAGTGGGATGGTGGCTCGCACTGCCGGTGTATATCACCTACAGTGGTGTGTCTGCGATGGCAATCATTGTGGACAGGGTGAGTCCTTCCTTAAAGTATTCCTCAACTCAGTGGCCCTGATTACGATTTAATCTCGGGGAGGTCAAACCCGATTAATCCCAGATTAATCGGCAGAATCTCGATGTGTGCTCTGGTAATTGAATCACATCGCAGGATTAAACGTAGGATTTGATCTCGGCTTTGGAGACTTAATCGAGCCTTGGGAGATTTGATGGTACGAGTTTAATCGTGGTGTTCGAGATTTAATCCCAGGGCCCGTTGGGTGGTCTAGATTAATTCAATCTATGTTGCTACACGTAATTAATCGGTGTGTTCAAACTTAATCGCGGTGCTTGATTGGGGTGTTCGAGATTTAATCGCAGGGCCGTTTGGGGTGTCTAGATTAATCCTAAATACATAAAGCTTGTACCACTACAAAAATAATCACAAGATTAATCGAGAAAATAGCGGCCCCAAAAATTGGGGCCAGGATTTAATCAGGCCTCACGGCGATTTGGGGCCACAATTAATCTGCCGAGCTGATATCACTGTAATATCGGTAACATTACCAATCTCCTGAAATGTGGATTGGTCAATGGCGGGCCCGACTTGAAGGAAATTGTCTACGACATCCTCTATCTCAATGGTTTCGTCGAGCGAATCTCCGGACACCACTCGCCTCTCTTGGCTGATCTCGAGACGTACGTGGACCGCGTGAACGATAACCAGCTTCGGGGTCTTTATGTGTGGTGTCGCTTCAATCAGAACTATCGGGATATCCCCCAGTCGGTCGTCACAGATCTTGTTGCTGAAGGTGAGAAGTACGTGCAGCTGGCAGGCGACTTGGAGGGAGAATGTGCGAGGATCATTCCTTACCTGTTCTATGTCACTCAAATGAGTTTCTGATTCCACAGCTCGATTACAACTATCTGTTTCGTCCTACTATATGCGGGTGGGCGACATGAACACCGCCTTGAAACACTGCGAGAAATCCTTATCGCTCGGTGGGAATGACGACAACAGGCGACATCGTGCGCTCCGGAATATGGCCGTGATCAAGAACTCAACCGGCGATTTTCACGAGGCTCTGGCTCTTGCCGGTCAGGCCCAGAACGTCGCAGGAAAAATCGGAAATTTCCATGGCAAAACAGATGCGATTCATGAAGAGGCTCGTGCCTGGATCGGATTGGGAAACTTTGCACAAGGGTCGCCTTGTGCGGCCAGGCCCGGCAATTGTTTGTCGCCAGTGGTCTTCAGTGGACTCTGGCGGAGAACTCTTGAATTCGATCGTGAGCCAGGCTGCCAGAGAAAGACGCGATCACACAACAATCACGTGCGATATTGATGTCATGAGATCTCGGCGGAAACCAAACTGAAGACCTGAAATTTGGGAGCAGGCTCGTGTGCTGAATTTTCACGATAGATTTGTATAACACAACTCCACTGCCTCAGCAATAATAATTACGATAGATTATAGGGCTCTGAATTAAGCCATCGACTCTGGTGGGCCGTCCAGCTGGGCCCTCTCCACTTTCGCCACAGGTTCTAGATTGCTCGGGGGCTGACCCTGGGTAGTTTCCGAATTTGAAGAGCCTACTGATAGTCCTAAATGAAATGTGTATGGGCAATTTGCAGCTGCGAGGCATATGCCTTCACGCGAGTTGAGAGTCCACATGGCGAACCATGTGTACAAATAAGGGAGGACCATGTTCGTAATAAAGGTGACTAGTACCGGTCCTGGCACCCAGATTGTCGTGGTTATTCACATGTCAACAGCAAAATTGATCAACGCGCAGAGTGCGGCTGGCGCTGCGGACTGGGGTTTGATAGTCAAGATCACAGTTTCACCCAAATGAAAGTTCTACTCGCCTGCAGTGTTACCTGACGTAGAGAGTTGAGGATAGATGTGGTGGGGCTGCGGGATAGAGCGCACTCATGCGAGTGTCGCTAGGAAAATATGTCAATCTGACCAAAACATCGCAGTCACGGAGATTGAATGCGTACGAGCAAGCAGAGTATTGTGCTTCCTGTTAGGACAAAGTCTCCGCCCAAGATAATTCCCAGATGAACTCCCACTACGATGAAAGCGAAATCAATAACCTCCACTAGTAGTCCACGCCAATGGTGAAGACATACTCCAGCCGGTCGCCGACTCTATCGAAGCTGTGAATATGTAGAAGGTCTGTTGTTGCAGGAGTTAGTGCTAATACAGGACTCCTAGAGGTGTCATACTGTAACAACACCGGAAACAAGTCCCGCCACGAACAAAATGGTGCAGACAGTGACAAGATATGGGTTTCGAGATATTGCCTACCAATGGATGAGCTATAACGAAATCACCATACATCTGGAATCCTCACCCAAAGACGACGGCAGAAAAACATCTGGACGTAGAATGCGGTGATGGCACCGAGTATCAGGGTGATCTTCGCAAGCCAGTACGTGTGCAATAAGTTGGATGCTGCGTGCCCATTTCCGGACGTTGCGACATTTTGTATCCAGGTCATTACTCTATCACGAACCTCGACGCGAGAAGAATAGAAGTCACTCACATCGATTGCAAGCTCTTCAGCGTCGTCATGAGCGCAAGGCCCGCCACAAAGAGCTTCATCCATATTGAGTCGCGTTTGTTGCAACTCGTGTAGTGCGCAAACTGTGCGCACAGAACACCGTGAAGAAATAGGGAAATGCAGACTCCGATATCCTAAGACTGAAGTGTGAGCAGTCTTTTATCCCGATGAACTGGTGGCACGTACCCATGCACCAAGGACGTAGGCTTCCATCCTTGTCAGTTCGGAGGGCATGATGTCGATGGATTAGTTGGTCTTGGTGAAGCATTTATTTGTATACGAAACCAGGGTACGTAAAAAAAGCATTTTAATGAGGGGTCGACAGGGATGTCGGGCCCAGGATACGCTAGCGCTGACCGGTTGTTTCGGTAGACGACCTACCTCCGAGGCCGGCTCAGGCATCTTACTCCACCAGGACCTAGTGATTGAGCAAGATGACGAGGAAGAGGGTCGAGCCCAAGATCAGTGCCAAGCCACACGAACACCAAAAAATGAGAGAAACTCTCCGAGATTGAACCTGGATGAAGACAAAGCAACAAAAATGTCTTGAACGCCTGAAACGCGCATTTAATGCCGCACACATTCTTCACGTCATTGGGTGTGCCTTTAACTACTTACGGCCAGTCGGAATGGTACACACAGGGTGATGGGTGACGGCCGAAACTTTCAACCCGACATTTGCTACCCTGTCATGATGGTTTTGTCGTCATTTCCGAGAGATCCACAGAATGGGTATTTCGGAGAGCTTCGAGTCGTAGCAAGTGCATCTGGATCGTGGCAGTAGAGATCGACGGGATCCGGCACCGTTGCAAAATACCGATGAGGATTAGGCTGCAATTGAATGAGCAAGGAGTGAGAATGGGAGGCCAATGTTTTACCGTTGAACGGTCACGCCAAAGTTTGGTAATTTCGCGACTTCAAGATGCGACGGAAAGGAGTCGACAGAACTAGAAGGTGGCCAGGCAAAGGCTTTGAAACAGACAATTCGGGATTGAGTGTTGATTCGGATTCAGAACGATGCCGGCGAGTCGTTGTAGACCAAACAGCCCAAGTAGCCCGAAGACGAGAATGTCAAGAAAAGATTGACCATAGCTGTGCAGATTAGATTATATGAATACGATCTAATCTGACAACTTGAACCCCTGTCTTCAAGGGCTACTCTTTGACAACTCACGGCACAAAGCGATATGTGTGGAAACTATCGTCAAAAAGCTCTGGGACGACATAAATTGTGAATTGTATCCTACACTGTGAACATGCATCGAGAATAATATCAAGTGATTTAGTTCGAATTTGGTTCGGAATTAGTATGGAGCGCGACATCGGACATGAATCCAAGGAACCTGGCTGCTTGAATGGCAACGATCAACTACGGACCTGAAAATTACTCAGGAAATCTGCTAGTTCAGGACGATACATTTCGAGAACAATCCGCAGGCCCCAAGCCTGGACACTGATGGAGACGGTTGTCTGAGCCTCTCCGGTCGTACTGATGAATACTGGCCTCAGATATAGATTCGGTATCTGAGAGCAAGCTGGCCGAGCGTGAGTGGATGACGGTAGTGTCGGCATAAAGGAAGATGGTTGAACCTGCTTTGCGCTCTGACAGTCGGTGCATGGCGCTTGAAACCCCAAGGCGTGCATACTCCGGCATCAACACGCGTCTGGGTGAGGGTTGTTCTGATAGACGGCGCCCACCCTCGCCCACAGCCTTGGTTGTAGAGTTCAGTGGTGCAGCCTGAGTGACGGTGGGTGTGGTGTGGTGTCTCTGGTCGGATGGGCGAGAGAAAGGCGCAGGTCGAAACTGCCCGGGACTGGTCATGGCTGGGCGGGTCGTCTGAGAGTTGGGTGAATGAGAACAGGCACTCTCCTCCGGCCTCCAGTGATGGGTTTGAATTTACAAGCAGAGAGGGCCGGTTGAGTATAGCAAGACCGTCCTGACTCCGTGCTTGGTCTAGGAGGCATTGGTCGAGTATCCGAGGAAGTAGGATAGTCCATTATCGTAGGAGACCTTTTCAATATTAATCTGGTAACCGGCTTCGACTGTGTGCTCGGATGAAATGTATTGGGAGCTTGCTGTTCTTGTGCAGGTCCAGATTTCGTGTCAGTAAATATTGATATGATTTCTGGGGCCATTTATATGTCCAACATGTCGAATGAAGACCAGGAATCCGACTCGAAGATGAATACCCACCCAGCCTCGCATGAATCGTAGGGATCTTCACTGCAACCGTACAAAATCGTAATACGGTTACGGTTATATGGTTACGGTACCATACCGAAAGGCCTCTTTGCGCAGACTTTACGGTTACGGTTACGGTACGGTTAAATTCAAACTTGACGAGGAGCAGCCAGGCTGACTCCACAGTGGGATCCAAAGGTGTACAGAGGTTCACGGAGTTAAGAAGAAGGCCATTTGATTGGAACAAACCTCACCCACCCTCTCTGAGTGCCGTTCAATAAACTGTATATACTGTGTTTTACGGTATACGGTACGGTGGGAATCCCTAACGTTTAGATTTATTGAATCACATCGCGTATTTCGTACTCCATTTGCGCCCTTTTCGCTGGTGGCTGATAAAAATAAAGACACCAGAGATTTGAAGCTCTCAGAGTTCAGTTGCCTAGAGTTTAGATCGTCATTCCCTTTTAAACTTAGATCTCTGCCCAAGGATGATGGTGGTAAAGGCCTGAGGCATGCAGTGATCCGTTGATTGTGGATTAAGCCGCACCGTTGGCATGTTCAAGTGACACCATTACACATCGTAGTTGAAGCCACACCCAATCATTTGTGAGGTGAGAAATATGAAATGTGGATTTCGGGTGTTACAGCTGATTCAATGAAGTATAAAACAAACAGTTCTTTTTGGCATGCACCAAAAGCTTGATGGTGAGCAAAGGATTCCGATGATCCGCAAGCAAGCTGTCAACATCCCTCTCATTTTCCACCCCATCAGCAAGGTGTAGAATGGTGTGAATTTTGCGGGAATACTGAGGTGAGCTCATTGGGGCTGAGTCTGTGCACGCTGAAGGGATAAAAAATTCACCACAGGTGCACGGCAGACTCACAGCAACTGATGGGCCGGTGATACGTCCAGCCCAGTACCTTAGCTCTTCATTGCCTCGCAGTAAGCAACAGACTCTATACAGTGAGGTATGAGCTTGGTTCGTATAGAGTGTCTGTCTACGAGAGACTATTGAGTAAGATCTATAGTGAGAGCTAGGTTTCAAAAGCCAGGTCAAGATGGAACATGGTCAACGAGCACGGCACGAACTTACCGTGTTTGCTATCAGACCATCACTGTGCACACTCTGAGTCAAATGATTTAGATCAGAGCGCGAGGCCGATTCCAGGTTTATTTTTTATTTTTATTTGGAATTCTCGTTTTATCTCGTGTCGTGCCTAAGGCATATGGTAGAAATAAAGCTAGCTACTTCTCTGTACGTGGTTGTGGTATTCTACAATGGTTGTTGGGATTGTGCCTACTCGAGAACTTTGCAAGACCGCGATGAGGTGGCTGTGAAGCGGAATAATCTGTAGGTATGTATATGTGGCCAAAGCCTCTAAAGGATGTGTGAGAGAATAAATACATATGTGCTGAGACAAGAGCAGAAAATAAAGGAAAGCATATAATGAAACTGTAAGAAATCTATTTGTCTTTGGGTTGCTCCAGTGACTCGAAGTCGCTGAAGACTGCGTGGAAGCATCCAGTGTGCTGGATGAAGGCAAAGAAATTGGGGAGAAGATCCTGATCGGTAAGCAGATGCTTGGTAAAAGCTGCTAATCGGCTGGTGGCTCGTAGACATTGGTAGGCATAATCGTGGGCTGAGCAGTCAATACCCTCTCAACGATCATGTCCTCCTCTCGCATCCGTCAGATAACCCTCAGCTTTCGGTCCCCACAGGAGTCACTCAGGCACAATACCTTTACTCAGATTGGCTCCGCGCTGGCGGGTCTCCCTCTAAATCCACCACCGGCCGTGGAGCTTGAAATAGATCACTGTGTGTGTCAAAGCTCATGAAATTCATAGGCCTGGGATATGAATTTCAAGATTCATGTATGGTTTGTATGAAAACATATTTCAGGTACTTTACCTTTCATGTATTTTTTTCAGGTGTTTCTGGCCATAGCAATAACATGCTGAATTCCATGGTTTGATCTGCATGAATTTCATTATCTCCCAGGTGTGAGGGGCCTCTTCCTGGTGGCTCAGACAAGGTACAAAACTCAGGTCATGACCTCCCAAAATTTTCCCTGTGTGTATGTGCACATGTGAGAAAAAGTCCTATAATATTGTAGTTAGCTAACCAGATCTTGTGCTTCATGTTATATCTATATATCTATATCTATCCGAAATATAAGATATCATGATGATGATGATTACATAATCACATGAAAATAATATAATAATAATAAATCTAATGACAAACTGTGTTATGTGCATTGTAGCTGCTTTTTTCAGCTCTTGTCTATTCAGATTTCACTGGTTGGTTGGATGGATTTCATGACTAAACTATGTGAAATAGATAGCTGGAATCTTACAAAAACTAACTGAAATGAAGGTTTATGACTTTCACTCATTTCCCATGGATTCCAGGAACATGGTGGATGTAAGGTTGGACACGGGTACCGGGTCTACCCGTGAGTTTGGGCCACAGGTACTCGCGGGTACGGGTACGGGTTGCCAGTTCTCAACCCGTGCCCATTACGCGTACCCGACCCGTGAACCCGCGGGTTTGTACAGGTTTTGGTACATGTAGTCTTTTTGCGGCTGACTAGCGTTTGAGAAGGAATAATTTCAAATAAAATACCAAATCTATGTGAATCTTTTTGCACCATGATATCCACTCTGAAGAGCCTCAAAAAGGTCAGAGTAAAAAGTTCCACAACTTGAGACTTGTGAGTTCTTGCCTTCAGTGCTTGTTTGAAGCTTGGAAGTGACTTTTTCAGACCACAAGACACGGTGTGCAGGTCAATAATTACTGATAGTAGGCTTTTCCTGAGCCATGAGTCTGTGCAGGTTGAAAACCCAGCCAAACCCACGGATTGCAGTCGACCCGCGGGTAAACCCGTACGGGTTTTGGACCCGACCCGTGCCGGGTACGGGTATGGGTTGGGTGTCTAGTACCCACGGGTTGACCCGTGTCCAACCCTAGGTGGATGGAATTTGTGTATCCAATGCATGAAATTTCTTGTGAATATCATGAGCTTTGACACCCACAGTGGATGGCGAGGAATATGATCAGTGGGCACCACACTTTCCGCAACTGAACTCGCAAAAATATGGTGTGTTGCCGTCGTCTCAGCCCAATCCGCCTTCCGTACCCTGATACCGCTGCGTAGCTCCGACGCGTTGATCGCGACGATCAGTGGGTTGAGGTTCGTTCCGGGTGCTTTCCATCCGCATCCGAACCGACATGCTGATGTCTACGTTCTAGAGTTATGTTCGTAAGACGGGTGTATTTTATTAGGTGCTGTCGCATAGTTGAGTCTTACCTACACAAGCAAATATGTGAGCGCGAGCATATCAGATACAATTCATTAGTTTGAAAAATCGGAAATTTCTAGGTCCGTTTATTCTTTTGCATATGTATATTTCCGTCCCGACCAATGAATTTCGGTTGACTTCCCGCAGCCAAGGCAATTTTTTTTCCTCTGCCATCTGAATCCTGAGCCTGTGTGCATACTTCTAGCCACCCACATGCATCCGGAGTATCCGGTTTCGTCCAATTGCGCTTATGTCTTCATCGAGTTCCGTTGATGATCCGCCGGATAGCGATCAACATCTGCCTTGTCTCTTGTTCCCCGATGTTTTGTGGGTGCAGCACAGCAGCGTGAATACCGGCAATCCGGGAAACGTCCCTTCTTATACTATGCGCTTCCTCAAATAGCCTGCAGCAAGTTCCTTTTGGGCCCCCATGTACATTCAATCCCCATACCCCGCTTTACCGCGCCTCCCCGAGGTCAACGTCCACAATGTCATGTTTGGACGCGCAAACCAGGCAGGTTGGGTTCTCTTGCCGGCTGAGCACGTATTTACTGGGCAGCAGGCGGAGTGGCCGGACTACACGATTCATATCGAAGCAAAGACTGGACGCGAGCGCACGTACAAGGAGCTGATGAATGACATCGCTGTGGGCGCGACTGCCCTAGGAGCCAGTGTATCCGCTGGAGGGCTTGGTCTCAACGGCGACGGTGACGAGATAATTGGCATATTGGGAGATAACTCATTGGTTTGTGGCTCATCGTGCAGACCCATCAGCCGTCTCAGATAAGAATATTTGCAGGAGTACTATGATCTAGTAGTGTCGCTGCTGCGGATAACGACGCCGTTTGCCCTCATCTCGACGCATTCGACAGACTTTGAGCTCGTACACGCGCTGAAACTCACCAAAGCGACGCGGATCTTTGTGGATCCGAAACTGCTGAAGAATGTCGTTGCTGCGATCGAGGACCCCGACGTGCACATAACGCGGGACAAAGTGTACATCATGTCCGGACCGTCTGTTCACGGCCGGAAGAGCTTCAGTCAAATGGTTGCCACTATCAAGCGCAGGCGCGTCACTGTAGAGCCAGTCCGCCCAGCCACGGCTCGCACGCTAGCGTATCTTGTAATGTCGAGCGGGACTTCAGGGCTCCCCAAAGGTTTGTCTGGATATCCTCACGCAGTCCCTGGTTCACGAAAGTCCAGCTGTGATGATTACGCACGGAAACATCATATGCTCGACGTTCCAAGGAATAACGACCAACTTCTGGGTACCTTTTTTTCACTTGTATGCCCAAGCGCTTCTGACAGGTGCACTCCAGAACAACAAAGGACAGACGAATGGCGCGCAGCCCGTGACCACGCAGCCCGTAGCCATCTGTCCGCTGCCCATGTTCCACACGTTCGGTCTACACTCCTACATCCTGCGATCGACCTTGTCCCCGACGACCTATGTCGTCCTGGGAAGCTGGAACACGACACAATACCTCAAGGCCATTAGCAGGTACGTCGACCATCCTCATTTGCGCCGCTCGCTCACAAATCCCAGGTATCGGCCGAGGAACCTCACGCTCGTCCCGTCCCTTGTCCACCAGCTCCTCACCCACCCAGACATCAAGACAACGGACTTAAGCTCCGTCGTCACCGTCGCCTCGGGTGCAGCGTACCTGCCCCCAGAGCTCGCCGCACAGCTTGGGCGCTACCTCAAGGCGCAGTCCACAATCAGATCAGGTATGCTCTTCCAGCCCACGTCCGGCTGCATCGCTTACACCAGCGCAGGGTACGGCCTCTCCGAGGCGGCGAGTCTCCATCGCTCTCCCCGCATACGCGCGTCTAACTTGATCCCCGCGTAGACAATGGGCGCGGTAACGCCCCCACTGCCCGAGGGGATGCCCGGCATGGGGCCCCCGCCCCCCAACACGGCGGGCATCCTCCTCCCCGGGCTCGAAGCCCACATTGTGCGCGAAGACGGGACCGACGCCGCGCGCGGCGAGGTCGGCGAACTGTGGCTCCGCGGCGGGAACATCGCGCCTGGGTACTGGAACAATCCCGAGGCTAACGCGAAGACGTTCGTCGACGGGGGGTGGCTGCGCACGGGCGACCAGTTCCGCACGGACGATAAGGGGTACCTCTTGTACGTTCCCTCCTCCTCCGCTCCCCGGTAACAGATCCCACTAACGCATCGTGTCCCCAGCTTCGCGGACCGGGCGAAGGTGCGTCCTCGTGGTGTGGTGTGGATCGACTGCAAGCTGATGCGCCACCGCGCCACCGCGCAGGACACACTCAAGATATCGGGCGTGCAGGTGTCGCCAAAGGAGATCGAGGACGTCCTGCTCGCCCAGCCGGACAAGCTCATCACCGACGCATCCGTCGCAGGCGTCAGCGGCGGCCGCACCTCTGACGAGAAGGTGCCCCGCGCTTGGATCGTGCTGAGCACCGCCGGCACCAAGAAGGGCGATGCCGCCGTCATCAAGATACTGGAGGCGTGGCACCAGAAGGCCTTGAGCAAGTACAAGTGGCTCCGGGGCGGGATTGAGGTTGTCAAGGAGGTACGCAGATCTGCGCCTGCTTCTTGCTTGCTTCGTGCGAAGGTGGAGCTTACGCGGCGTCCAGATCCCGAAAACGCCTACAGGGAAGACTATGCGGCGGGTGCTGCAGGATCAGTACGAGCTGCGCGTTAAGAAGGCGACGGCAAAGCTATGACCGCCTGCGTTATCGCGGCGTGTGGGTTAGGCCGTACAAACTCGTATCCTTAATTTTATGATATCTGGTTTCGATAGAATTGAATGGAGCGAGTAGTGGCACAGAGAAAATCGACGTGATATACAGGCAACGTCAGGTAACAGCGCTAAGTCCACTAAATGAAGTAGAAAGTCAGAGAAGCTCGCTCTGCAATGGAGACGACTACGTACCGAGCTAAAGCGTCCGATTTGCGGTAGCATCGCGCCGGACATACGCGGGGGGCGGCGATGCGAGCGACGGTGGGGGTACACCTGCAGGAATGGACAGGCCCGCCTGCGCACCGCCGCCACCGAAGCCGAGCCCGAGCCCGACGCCAGAAGAGGGATGTTGCTGATTTGGCGGGAGAGTCGGCTCGGGACACGGGACACGGCTGAAATACTCGTCCTTGAGAAGCAGCGAGTTTGTCGAAAGATGGTGCGACTACGTGATACGGGTCGAGTGAGGGGCCTGCCAAGCCGGGGTCAGCGAAGCCGGGGCCAGCATTTCCGCGAAGACTGACTAGCTGATCCTTTGCACAGTGCCAGGTCGTGCGAGG
The DNA here is from genome assembly GCA_029378375.1 of Mycena olivaceomarginata. Lineage (NCBI taxonomy): Eukaryota > Fungi > Basidiomycota > Agaricomycetes > Agaricales > Mycenaceae > Mycena > Mycena olivaceomarginata. Next base: position 160,844 of record JARKIC010000580.1, on the reverse strand, counting down.
CGGATGGCGGGAACCCGATGCTGGAGTACGATGGCGGGCTGGGATCCGATTCGGCGTGGTCCTCCTCCGAATCGTGTCTTTGACGCGGCGCCCAAAAGTGGCGGCCCAGGGTCAGAAGCAATAGCCCGCCGGCGAAAATGACGATAGAAACTGGAACACAGTTACGCGTGGTACGATAGTGGAGCAGAATTGACTGTACTGAATATGACCGCGTCGTGGAGGCAGACCCCAGCAAATTCTTGACAACTGGACACAGGAGTATTCTGGTAAACGGCGCGTGTCTTGAAGGTAAGAAGTTGCATGGAGACTTGGATTGAAACGAAGGGAATCTCTGGGATGGCGAGGAGCAAGGTGCTGCCAAAGAAAAGGATCGGAGGAAAGGGGGAATGAGTTTCCAATTGTGTGGCGGCTGACAGCAAACTAGCTTGAAGGACCTTCAAACGGCGAACCAAAAGGAGAGCCGTGGGTCTCAAGGCAGTACTTGAGGACGGAGTACTTGAGCAACAGCATTTAGCCTTGTTCGGCGGTTGCAGCCCTAGAAAATTTGTAGATAACGAGGTTCATGGGCGCGTTACTAGCTAGACCATTAGGTGTTAATGCGACCCTTGCGAGGTCCAGAGCATGAGAGCAAAGCAGCAACCGTAGGCTGGTATCCGTCGCCATATGAGGCGGTGGAAGAAAAATCGGTTAGTAATCCGCTATACGACCACGTGATTAAACGCGTTCCAGCGCTCAACCAAGCCACTGACAACAATGCCGCATACATTTCGCGACAATGACAGGTTTCTGATTAATGAGCGCTCCGCAATTGTTCCTAGCTATCCAACGTACCTTGTGGATTCAATTTCGATGCCATTCACCGTCTCGGGTACTTACATATGACAACTGGCACAAATGTTTAATGCATTGTAGACGTCCACGAAGGAACAACATCCGGTTTCCGGCAATCTTGGCAATACTGCATCCGAAGCCCTTCACTTGTCAATGGCTGGTCAATATTCTCACATCATCGGCACCCACAAACGTCCGTGCCACAAAAAGATCGTTGGCCACAAGACCCACCCAAGAACCTGAAGAAGAGACTGTGAGCCCTGGCACATAGTGCGTTAGACGCTCTGCAGGCCACACGTGCTGCCAGTGGAGTCATCAAAACATGCAACCGCCTCGTGTACTTACTCACCGCGTTCCCTCAATAGGCTTCACACCAATGAGCGCTGGGACACCGCACCGTGTCCACCCTGTTCCCTGTGCCCCACCCACGAACAAGAACAAGCTCGCTTTACGACGGACAATTACGCGACGCACCGAAATCGTGCTACCGAATTCGGAACAAGAACAATGCCTGAAGGTGCGTGCGTCCCTCCCCCCCACACTCTGTCTTCTGTCTGCAACGCGGCAGGCTGATGAAGCGGGTGATCTCCCTTTCGAATTTTATTGTCGCAGGTTCGGGCTTCCCGCACGAGTATAGAAACGGCGCCCGAGCACCGATGGAGCTACTACGGGCGGATACGCCGTTCACGTCTGTGCCGCTCCGGGACGACTTTGACGCCGTCACGCAGCGATGGTCGAGGACGACGCGGGTGACGACGATCGAGCCCACCGCCACGGGTTTGTTTACCCAGCTGGAAGCAGCCACGCGCGCGACGACACCCGCTGTTCCGAATCCCCGACGGCGGAGGAACAGGGAGACTGCCAGTGATGGGCGTGTCGAGATTCCCAGAAGATACGGCGAAAATGGCGAGGAGAGAAGCCTCAGGCGGATGCGGGGAAAAGATAGAATTAGAGCCAGCGATGTGGATGGGTGCGTCTCGTTCTTGAAAATCAAATCGGCAAGCGGCCCTCATCGAAATGCAGTCGGACGCGACGCCGCCACAGGCAGGGCAAGACTACGAGATCGTGGAATCTCAGGTATTGGAGCAAGGCCCGGAACGCACCGTTACCATCTCGACGTGGCGGGAGCAAGCGATCGACGAAGCAGACAGCGACGACAATTTTAGTGTTTTTTATGTGAACCCAGAGGACTGCATTCCACTTGGGCCGACTGTCGAGATCTTCCGGGAAGCGCACGGTTCAGGTTCGAAAAATCCGAGCGGCAGAAGCGGAGGGAGGAGACAGTCGAGCGGGAACCGTCGAGAGGCAGAGGTAAGCATTTTTTAACTTGCCGAGTCGGGCCCTGGTTAATGGTGTACCGAACCTAGAATCCATCCGCAGACAGATTGACGTCCCCCAGCGGTGTGGCGGATACGAGTCCGAAGACGTATCGGGCGGTTTCGAAAGCGAGTCCCCAGTCTTCCGGCCCTCGGACTTCGACTCCTCGTGGTAGCAGCAACACGCTCATCCAGCCGCTCGATGCCGACCCGTATCCCTTCCACGCCAAGAAAACAAAATCGGGGTCGACGATTAGCAGCATCCATTTAACGCCTACTTTGGAGGACATCCTCATCTCGTGCGAGCCGTCGCTGCTTCATATCTGCCCCGTTCTTCAGCGAGTTGGGATATTGGGTGCGGAGCATCTGCGGGCGGTTGGGAAGCTGTCGGAGGAGACCCGAAATAAGGAGGTCAAGGAGGAGGTTTTGAAGTTGGGAGTTACGGTGATTGAATGGGCGATATTATTGGACAAGCTTCAGGCTCTGTAGATACCCAGCGCGGAAATAATTGGGATTATGAGATACTAAGTTGTCGGTGTAAAGCTTCAAGTTGAGGCCGAAATAAATCAGGTTACTTGGGCTCTGGTGGCGGCGTTACCCGGTGAGCTTGTTCCAAGGGTTGAAAAACCTTCAGTTGAGGATCTTATCTCTCTGAGAAGAAATGTTTGGCGCGATTTGAGATAAAGGCGAGAAATCTCGCCAAACGAGGAAATGGCGGAAGAGAGAACGCGATACTCACGTGACATCGACTCTCCGGGTTCAGACCACAACACCGCGTTCAAGGAACACGGACTCCACCGACGTCTTTCTCGCTCTCGATTTCTCTGCCCCCGAGGCGTCCAGAATGTCTTCCGAAGCATCCGCGTCGACTTTGCCACCGACGACCAGTGGCACTCCACAGTCTCCACCCACCAAACCCGCGATTTTCCTGCAAGACGCGTGCTTCCAGCACCGATATATCCGCTCTCGCGACTTGTCCGCAATAGTAGAACGTCCTGAACGGCTCCGTGCTGTCACCATTGGACTTTCGGCTGCCATTTCTCGCCTAGAAGGCACCGTGCGATCGCAGACTCCGGCGAAACCGTTGGACCCGGACGATCTGGCTGCACAGCTTGCACGCTTGAACATGGAGTCCAATTCTTCGAGCTCCGGCCAGCCGGTGTCCATCGTTCGGAGTTCTGCCTCTGTCGACATCCTGAGCCACCCGGCAGTCAAATATGTCCACGGGGACATCGACGGCGATGTCTATCTTGAGAACCTGGTTCGGTGGATGAGGGAATCCAAGGACAAAATAGACAATGAGGGATCTGAGATTCCCGAGAATCTTTCCCAAGGCGATCTCTATCGTTGAGTCTTTGCCACCCATGAGCCACTCGTCTGTCTGACCGATTATTTTTAGTGTGTCCCGAATCCCTCGTCGCTATCCAGGGCGCAGTTGGTACCGTTTGCGAGGCTGTTGATGCTGTTGCCAGGTCTTCTCAGCCTGTTTCGGTGCACCAAACGGAGACGCCAATCAGCCGTGCGTTCGTAAGAGTAAGTTCAACTGCGTTCCTGCAAAAAATCAGAAGCTCAGCGAACTGCTAGATTCGTCCGCCCGGTCATCATTGCGGCGAGCAGACCCCTTCTGGGTTTTGTTTCTTGAATAACGTCGCTGTCGCAGCTGCACACGGTAAACACACTTCCTTCAGCCCAAACGTCGTCTTTCATACCTAGCGGCAGCGCACCTACAGCATGGGATCGACCGTATCGTCATCTTTGATATCGACTTGCACCACGGCAAGTAGCATCCGGTGGTTTAACCTGAAAATAACTCAATCAACGCATTCAGGGAATGGCACGCAGAGTATCGTCTGGCAGATGAACGAGGAGACTTACCGACAGAAACTCGAATCCGAAGGCGGAGCTCCTATCTCGAAACAAGGCCCGCAAGTTTACTACGGTAGGTTAATTCTCTGACACCGTGACGGTCTTCCTGACCGCTTCTAGGCTCGATCCACGATATCCTATCGTATCCCTGCGAGGTGAATCGCTTCCATTATCGAACCTACATACCGCTGAGTCGTTGTAGGACGGCAAAACCGAGCTTGTCCAAGCTGCATCCGTGTCCATCCACGGGGCTCATGGACAATACGTCGAGAACGTCCATCTGCAGGAGTACACCTCCGCCGAGCACTGGGAAAAACTCTACGTCGAGCAGTACAGCAAAATATTGCGGAAAGCGGAAGAGTTTCTGGACAGCACCGGAGGCCCCGGGAAGGATGTTCTCTTCTTCATCAGGTGGCTTTTGATATTTCATGGCCTTTCTGCCGTAGATTTCTGAATCAGCCGCAGTTGCGGAATGGACGCGTCCGAACACGAGATGCCCTCGATGTCGCGGCACAACCGACGCGTCCCGACATCCTTCTTCTATCAATTTGCGCGCGACGCCTGCGCGCTGAGCGACCGCTATGCGGGCGGGAAACTCATCAGTGTGCTCGAGGGCGGATACAGCGACCGCGCTCTGACCAGCGGCGCAATGGCGCATCTTCTGGGCCTCACAGACGGCCCCGTCGACGCGGACTGGTGGAGTGTGGAGAACCTTGTCCTCGTGCGTACGATTTCATTTCACCCCGGATCTTGTGTTTGACTGATTTATATATTTCTTCGCAGCTGGAGAAGGCGACGAAGACCAAACGCGGCGGGAGGCAGTCCCTCCCACAAGCGCAAGCGAACCTTCCGTGGCTGGATCGCGCGCTGGCGATTTTTTCGTCCCTTGACGGGAGCCCGCCGCATACCCTCGACCCCGCGTGCGCCTCCGCCTCCGAGCGACAGGACGCTGCGCGATCGCAGGAAGCCTGGTAGTACGACGTCGTCGCCGCGCGGCAAGGCTGCTGTTGCATCGACAACAGAGGCGAGCCCGGAGGAGCACCAGTTCGTCAGAGGATTCGGCCCCGGTTTCGGCGGGGAAGAAGCTCCCGCGGGTTATTCTGCGACTTGGGCCGGCGCCTGGGGTCTGAGAAAGAGAAAGGTGGAGGCGGGTTGGGTTCATTGTTTTAGAAATCACTGTGATTACCGCCCCACTAGTACATTTCTGATTCTTGGCCGCGATTATCATGAAAACAGTACTAGTTGCTTCTTGCCGGAGTGTCAACTAGGCTTTGCGGTAAGCCACTGGGAGTCACCTGGTGGCTCATCAGGCATGCAGAGTTACATGTAGGTGGCCCCACACCAATTTTGTGTTGCTCTTCATGGCCAATGGCTTGCATCATGAATCAGTATTTTGTTGATTTTCCCTCAGATGGAGAGCCACTCTGCTCCACATGCTGGATGAGCCACCAGGTGGTTTAAGTACCACAAAGCCTCTACTGTCTTGCAAAAGCCAAAAAAAAAAAGACCTATAGATTTGACCAAAGCTGTTACGAGACTAAGTTCCAGTCCCTCTCACGCTAACTCTCACGCTTCAAACTGCAGATGAGAACATTGAGACTTACTCAAATTTAAAGCAAGGGCACAAATTGATGAGACTGAAATGCTTGAAAGGGGAGATTTATACGTCCGAAAAACTCTACGCGGCCGTTGTGAACCACAAAAGGACAAGCAACCAACTCCAAAATTTACTACCTGACTTGGTGGTGCAGACTCAGAAGCATCGCGAGGTTCAGCCACTACTTCTTTATTGTTGTTCAAGTGACTCACTTGTTATCCGTCGAAGTCTTGTGTTACGTCGACTGTGTCAACCCGTTGTAGAAGAGAGGTTGGTCCGGGGGGTAGTGTCATGAATCACCCTGACTCAGCATCGCAGATATCCTTTTTCGGGTTCTACCACATTCCCTTTTGGGAATAACCCACCCTTGATCGGGTTATTCCCTGGCCCACAACACTCACTCGACCCTCAGGGACATGAACATCCCTTGGACCTTTATTCGGAACCCATGCAGACATGGATTCCTCACCACGTTACCACCCGGGTTCTTATTGCAGTAACCCGGGACTCTATACGACGATGGCATGATGCCATACACATGCAACCCGGGTTCTGTGCGCTAGCAACCCGGACTCCTTTGTGCCGATGACTATATCCAATGGGTCATGACTACACTCCTTTATGTTGGTGGATATTCACTCCTGATATCCCTGCCAAGACGACTACACTCCTGAATGGCGACAGGTGTCCCCTGGGTGCCACCTGTTGACTCCTTTATGCTCATGACTCCTTGATGACCCCTAGATGCTGTGGTGATAACACATAGGGACTAGGAGCATCAGCATTAATGTTCCTTAATGCTGGATACAGTAACCGATCGCGATCGTATTTAATTTATGTAGAAAGGTATATAAACTCGGTAGAATCTCCCCTGTACAGTAGATTCTACCTTGTCTATTCACAGGCCTTACTTTGGCTGGAGTGCTTGGTTCTTGGACTTGAGCCTGGAGTGCTCTTGTCCTCATCTTGTTGTTCTGGTCTTGCCTTCGCTCCCCTTTCGCTCGACAACACCAGAACTCCTACTCTCTGTCTCTTGCCTTGGGATCTCGACCTAGCAGTTGTTGGATCTGGCCCGTTAGGTAGCGGCAAGGAGAGACACTACCTAACAAGGGGAAGAGATCATCACACTAGTTCCCTGGCAGGGTTGTACAGAGACTGGTTCGCCTGAGTTCCCCTCAGGCACCCCTCAGTCTTGGATCCAGTTGGAACCCCTGTTCGGAGTACCCCTGAGTCGGGTTCCTCCTCTCGGGTTCTTGGGACGCAACCCCAACCCCCTATCCAGAACCCGAAGCCCCTATTCAAGACACCCGGAGCGGGTTCCTCTCACTAGGGTCTGGTGCATAGTTGCAGTACTCTCACTGCAATATCTTCGGGTTCTTCAGCACGGGTTGCTCACCACCTATGGATGTTGGCCCGGTTGGCCACATCCTCCCCTTGGATCCTCGACGTACGGTCATGCGCTATTTGAGCGGTGACGGATTCTCTCTCAACACCTAGGGATGGCTGCTGTTGTGTCTGGTGTGGACGTGGTCCAGCTGACCTAAGGGCCGTTGCTGACAGGTAGACCTGAGTGGTGAGGGTTGTGTATACACCCTAGGCTGCAGACTTGAGACAATAAATGTATAATAGTTAACGAAGACAGGACTTAGCTTTGGAACGGTATCTCGATGACTCCCTGACCCTTCTCTAGGCCACTCGTGCTCGGTAAGGTGGACAAGAGAAGCTCAGAATTCGGACTGCGATATGGGGGGAAGCAAGAGGGAGATGATCCCCTGTTTCAAATTGCAAGGGACTATATACTGTGATCGGGGGGTGGCTGTAATGTGTACTCGTGTGTCACCAGAGCCCCTGGAGATGAAATACAAATGTTCTGCTATTTAGGGGTCCATGGTAAAATAAAATGACCGTACCAGAAGCTAACCAACTTGTAAAACCCAAACCAACCAGGTAGTGCACAAAGATGATATAGGGAGACAACGTTCCCCGTTAAACACCTGCTTTTGGTTGACCAGACCTCCAACATGTCGATCCCAGGTGCACTCCGAGTTGGCCGAGTCGTCCGAGAGGATGTTGCAACCAGCAGGTGTACAACACGAGTGGTAGGTAAAAGAGAAACTGAGGGAAGAGGGTAATAAGTATTGATCATGAGAATGCGTGTATGGGATCGAGGGAAGTGAGATAAAAGAATAACGCGCCGTCTGACCCTTCAGTCTGGTATAATCGCGTGGAAGAACATCCAGTGGATTATTATAATTTATAATAAATTTTATTAAATTTCACTGTCATCCAGTCAAGTTATAGAACACGGACACGTGATCATCCTAAGCACGTGAGCTTTGTGCGCGGCGAGAGGTATTTGGCCGAGGTACGAATAATCTGTAACAATTGGGATAGAGGAGAGGAATAGATGAGTCGTTCACAAGTAGAGGTAGTTGAGAGAGAATGGGTGGCTGTTATCGCCCGAGGAGGAGCTCGATCACAACTCCTTATAAGGTAGATGCTACGAGCGTGCCGAATGGCACTTCCACACTGTACCTCGAGAGAACCCGGCTGTGTAGGTTCTGCGAGAAGGAAATGGGGATACCGGAACACATTCTATCAATGTGTGAGTCTGTTGGACACATGCATCGAACTTAGAGCAAAGTTTCTTGGTCTTCACCGACCTTCCAGATCTGCCGCCCGGATGGTGGAGCTTTCAAACACAGAATTTTTGAAGGCCATTTATCCGCACTCGACTATATAATCGCTCTGGTTGTGAAATATGTGTTCGATGTTTTTGAAGTGTTCTAAGTATGCCGTTCCTATATTCAGGTTGAGAGAGGCTAGCCTGAGTTGATGTGCTAATTATTTATTTTTTTGCTTCATTCTGTTTAGTTCTACTGCGGCAAGAGGCACTCCAAGAGACCACCGCAACCATGAGCTCGGCTAGATGGATTTAGCAAAGTTGATACTGGGTGGTTTTCCATAAGGATTTTCTTTCCTTCAAGTTAAACCTTGTTTGAGCAGCCCCAACCGTGCCGTCAGAGCAATCATTCAGATTAATTTATTCTATGCGAGCCCCCATAAGCCATAGAGTATGTTACAGACTATTATTCTCATTGGCATGGTTGGATAGCACATGAGAACAATGCACCTTGCTTACGACTGTGGATATGGGCCTATGTGAAGCATGGCAAGGTTGAGCAATGAACAGCAACTATGCCAGACTGTGCCGAGTGAAGGAAAGGTTGATGGTTGTGATGGGTAGGGAGGGCAAAGCAGATCCGAGGACAGAGCCGTGATGAGAGAAGCGTGCCGACACTGCCGATCCAGCCAGTGACGTTATTCTAGCCCAAAGAGGTTGGCAGTCGTTGAAAACAATAAATTCGGGGAGAGATTATTCTGTAGAGGGGGTAGGGACCCCTCCTACAGAGGACCCGGGAAGCTAGCCCAAGGTAACTCCGGCAAAAGTCAGTCAAAGTGGCCTCAAATCCCCTAAATCGGAGTTGGATATCACGTGATATTACTAATAATGCTATTTTTGGCTATTTTTTTCGCTTTTTTCGCTTTCCCTCCCGCTGCAGCGCCCGGGACCTTGATTTTGAGAGGCGGTAACACCTTCATGATGTTTCTGCTAGAAACCGCCATCCAACGTCCATCAATGTCGCGTTGCCTAGAATTTTTTTTTTTGAGATTGATGTACAAATAAGTGGGCCCGATTGGGCCTAAAATCCCCTAACTTGGAGAGGGATTTGAAAATTTTGGCCTCAAATCCCCTAATTTCGGAGTCGAAAATCGCAAAATTTCGGAGTTACCCTTAGGTGAGCTTCCCGGGTCCTTCCTACAGATTATAATTGATTAAGCTCTATAAGAGGGTCGGTCTTGTTGGACTCGTTGTGTGATCTCGTCTTCTTCAGTGTTGCTGTCTGGCCAACAGTCTTCCAAATTGCTGGTGTGCATGGGGTCCTGACAGGTGCCTCGGCATCACTGCCTGATACTCAAAAATATTCTGAAACCACTATCTATTCTTACGGGAAGTCAACCACTTACTTCGGATTTGCAAGAAGTTTTCGAACGAACCTTGGCTGACCCGACGTTCGGCAACTTCCGATGTGTGACTAAAAAGTGATGGCATCATGCCACCGAAACAAATCCACAGCATGACCACCAGCCCGAAACCAACGTTCTTCCAATCCCTCGTTGTACGCCCGGCTTCGCTCCCAACGCGTCTTTACTCAAAGTAACCTAGGCAGGAGGGCTGGCAGGCACCGCCGTTGATCTTTTCTTCTACCCAATTGACACGATCAAGACCCGCTTGCAGTCTCCGCAAGGTTTCTCCCGAGCAGGAGGATTCAAGGGAATTTACAAGGGTATCGGGAGCGTCGCCGTTGGGAGCGCACCCGGAGGTATCTTTGTTCCACCTTGCGCTCCCCGCGGCTGGCTCAAATTCAGCCACCAGCGGCCGTGTTTTTTGCTACATATGACACCCTGAAGCATAATTCCCCGCTTCCTGCACATCTAGGACCGGTCACACATATGATTTCTGCCTCAATTGCTGAAGTTGTAAGCTGACCATGTAATTTTGACGCGTTTTTCTAGTATTAATTTGCGGATAGGCGGCGTGTCTCGTCCGCGTTCCCACCGAGGTGATCAAAACCCGCGCGCAAACCTCGAGTTACGGGGAGGGAAAATCTTCCCTTACTGCCGCTAAATTTGTCCTCGCCAGTGACGGCTGGAGAGGATTCTATCGGGGTTTTGGATCGACGATAATGCGCGAGGTCCGAATGTCCCCATGAATCGATCGTCTTCTGTTGATACCTTGCCAGATTCCATTTACCTCGATCCAATTCCCGCTCTACGAGCTGCTGAAATCCCGCCTATCGATCTCCACCGGGCGCAAACCGCTGTACGCACACGAGGCTGCCGTGTGCGGGAGTCTCGCGGGTGGGATAGCCGCTGCGCTCACCACTCCTCTCGACGTGCTGAAAACCCGGGTCATGCTGGATATGCGGGTACGTACGCCTGCTCTCTTTCCCAGTTCCTTGGGTCATTTATCACATTGCGAATGGCAGGATTCAGCGAAAGAGAAACTCCCGTCGTTGCCCATGCGGCTCAAGGGCATCTACGTGGCGGAAGGGGTGCCCGCACTGTTCGCCGGTGTCGTTCCCCGGACATTGTGGATCTCCGCCGGTGGTGCGGTATTTCTTGGTGTATATGAGTGGGCAGTGCATGGCCTTATGGGGTGGTAATCTTTCAGGGGTGATAATTAATATGCGAACATAAATGCTGAATCCAAGTCTGTGTGCGTGAAGCTCGGAGTCCACTCGGCTAATTGGGTTCAATAGCGTCGCGTCGTCAGCCAAAACGTCTCGCAATGAAACCCAGGAACAAATCCCAAAAAAGCTTTCAATGGTAATTACGACCCAGAATCTAGCTCAGGGTTCTATCGCTATACAGTGGTCGCGATTAGGTGGCTACACCAACGAGTCTACAATCTGAAATCTATATTCAACGAGCCTCGGAACCGACAGCGCTCTTCTCATCCTCATTAACGTCTTCGTGTTTGTGTTTTTCGTCTGATCCAACAGGACCGACTCCGCGCAGGAAAATCGCACCCAAAATTGTACCTACAGATGCTTGTCGGTGGGGGATCCACGGAGACACAGAAATACGTACAGAACATCGCCATCCCGAACGCCGTCCACTGTGCGGCCTTGTAGGCCTTGAGCGGCGCGTTGTCCGTCCCGTTGGCAACCGAGTCGAACGAAATTGTGGAAATAGCAAGACCGAACGCCGTGCCCAACTATCATTCATATCCGTCAGCTAATTAGGGGATGATGATTTTTCGAAACAACTTACCTGCGTAAGCGTCTGAAACAGTCCTCCTGCGAGGCTCTGCTCGTGCGGGAGGGATACTTTGGCCACAAACAACGTGCCGGAGGCAAAGACGAAGTCGGCGCCGAATACAGCTACGATCGTAGCAGGGAAGCCGAATGCCCAGTACGGAGAAGAGGGATTGATCAGGGCGAATAACAAGGGGGCAAGCCCAGTGAAGAAAGTCCGAAAACTGGACGATATCATAATTAGCGCCAGTTTCCCACGGATTGTAAGAGACTTGCCTATCAGAACCACGAGGTCAAGCCTGCCGATGACAAGAACGACAAAGGCGTTGCATAAAGCTCCGGTAACCGTCATTGGCAGCATTCGTACGGCGGTCAGCACGGCCGACAGATTTTGATAGTCCTCGTAATAAACCTAGATGCGCTCAGCGATATCAAATTATCAAGCGAACGAAATTTACTTGTGCCCAAAAATACCACGAGAGAAAGGCGGCCCACTGAAAGAAAGCAATGGCTTGCATGACAGCAAACTTGCCCTTTGCGCGCGACCACAGCGATAATTTCATGAGAGGGGGCCGGTGCTTCCCTTCGTTTTTCTCCAGATAATGTTGCCACAGTATAAACATGACAAGAAAAAGAACGCTGACGATCAGCAGCGCGATGATGTCTAAAGTGCAAATCAATTCAAAGTCGCTGGGAGAACTTGAAAAAAACTTACAGCCTGTTTTCCAACCATTGGTGGCGAGTGATCCTTGCCCGAGCACGAAGACTAGCAGGACGAGACCAGTGGTGACGAGGAAGGCGCCCATCCAGTCCACTCTCTTGTCTTTTTCTGTGCTAGGCACATCGGCATCAATAACCAGAAACCCGCCGAGTGCACAAAGACACGATATGCCTGCTATGAGATAGAAGGGAGAACGCCACGAAGCTCTTTCCGAAATATAAGGTGAGACGCTGAGGAAACGAGGACAAAGATACATACTTCGTATACTGAGTTAGAAGGCCCCCAATTTGTGTGCCGACTGCGCCCCCTATCGGTGCACCTGCGGAGAAGGTGGCGAAAGCGGCAGATCTGGCCCTGGACGGCGGAAATGCATGCGCAAGGATTCCCAGCTAACTCAAAGCTTGAACAAATGGACCCCTTTCTCTGAGCATTGGACGTACACAAGCGGGAATGAATGCAGCAGGTCCCAACCCTTGGAATCCCCGGAGAATATAGAGGGAAGTCGCATTTTGAGCAAAGCCACATCCAAGCGAGAGTGCGCCAAGGAAGAGGGTCCCAATCACGTATAGCAGCTTACGGCCGTGGAGGTCAGCTAGCCGTCCTAGGAGGAGGAGGAAACAGCCCTGTTGCAAACGAAATGAAATGGGATGCGTGCAGAAGTAAGAACTGCGTACTGAAGACAATGAGAATGCCGAAACAAGCCATTGTAGTCGATTCTCTGGGATACCGAGATCGTCTCCGATGACAGGGAGGAATACAGATACAGACGTAGCGGATGCTAACTGGTACAAGGGTTAGCATTCTCGAGAAATACTTCATCGCCTCTCACATTTGTGATCATTGCCAACGTGCAGATTGCAACCAATAGAACTGATCTCCAAACCGGCCTTGTCGTAGAGGCATTATTCGTCGGTGAGGGCCGTGAAGCAGGAGTCCGAGACTCTAAGTCTGTCAGATCCCGAGGGTCGTTTAGTGGTTCTTCGGGGAACCCCATGCCGAAGTATATGGACTTCGGCCTTATATAGGGAGCGGCTCCGACTGAAGGTCGGAGAAGGACGTTCACCGTCCGAAGGAAGAGGACACACAATTGCGAATTTGAATTCTCTTAAAAGTTGTTCCGGACATCCCCTTTAGGATTTTTGCACCGATAAAACGGCTTCTTGTTGTTCTTGACTTCTTCTTGCCTCCGCCGGATTCTGAGAATCTCAATCTTGCTTCATTTTTGTACTGGAAGCTGTGGATGGAATTAACGGCAGCATAATAGGTCGGAGATGGGCAATCCAGCACAAGCCTGAGCGCCTCCGGCCGCACGTGCTAGATGATAAAGCCAATCGTTTTCCGCTTGGCTTCCGAGAAGAACGAACATAAATAGAAGGCGCAAGAAACTAGAGACCGTGTACAGGTACCGATGGTTCCGGAACACCGCCGGGATTCCTGGAGGTAATTTGCTGAGTGATGAAGGGATTTCGACCATTTCGACCGGATGTTGATTACACGGTTGAGCGGCGAAGAGACAAGGGCCATACATTTAAGTTTTAGCACTGAACATCGGTCATCGATCAACCAACAGTGCTCGCATTTAGTGTTTTCAGTAAATCCTTGAATCGAAAAGTGCACAGCGTGCCCGTTAACTTCACAAACTCTGTGAACCGCGTGAACTTCCTTATTTGGCAGGGTCTGGCTTCAAAGACATGCGCCCTCCCGACGTGCGCTACCCTCGGCAAAGAGACAATAACTCCTGGTACCATGCAGTCTGTAGAGGTACGGCAGCAAAACATTAACACCATTTTATTAACTAATTCTACTGGGTACCCGTACCATTGTCTGCGACGACGGGCAGCCCACCCGCCCGCGACAACATGACATAGCTATCTGGTAGGGAACCGAGAGTGCACGGGAACTGCGAGATACAGTGGGATGCGCCGGCGGCGCGCGGGGACAACGCAAAGATCAATGACCATGGGTGCACCAGCAAGCCTGCCGGTAAGCGGGCCTGCTTTTTTCACGCGTGATGCTGGTGTTTTGACGGCGGCCGCACTCAACGTCAAGGCGCGGGGGTCGGATAGCGGTCGGATAGGGCGTTGTGAGCGTGGTATTTAGGGCCAAATCCTGTCGACTCCGAGCATTTATCTGGGGACGGGGTCGGGCGCAGAAGACGGTAGCAGGTATTTCCCTGTGTGGGCAGCATTTTCGAGCTAGGCGGGAGTGGCGAAGAGGAATAAACACGGCGGGATGGTGGGACGGGATGAAGAGGCGGGTGTGGCTTTGGCGACCAAACACTCAGCAGTTGACGGACTTCACCCATCACTTCACGCAGTTCACGTACTTCACGTAGTTCACGGCGAACTTCGTGAACTTTCTGATATACGTATGTTCTCAGTGTTTTGGCGCAATTTCCAAAAGAGAAAGAACCCGTCCGAGGCGAACGGTCGTCTTCGGGAAAAGCCGTCACGTTTCAACCCGTACGAATGGGCATTCGGATTCTTGGGTTTTCGCAAAAATTCGAACGGGTGATGCTTTCCGAAATATGTGAAGACAACGTGGATGATTATTGAGCCAATGCTTCATTTCGTGGCCACGCATACACGAAAGCGCATTGTACGAATCTGATCCTTGTTTCGAATGAAGTAAGTTCCCGTACTACCACCCTTGATTGAACGGGCACTTTCAGGCTCCGCGCTCTATTTTGCGTTTACGTCTGGCTACGTACTAAAGCGAGCACCGCCTCTTCGACACAAATTATAAAAAAGCTCAGATTGCTCAACTCTCCTCGTAATGCGCTTCAATTGCAATCCCCTCAGCATTGCTGTGCTCCCTGTGCTCTCAACTATGGTCACTGCAAAGAGGGGTTTCTGTCCTGAGGCTGCGCGCTTCGGGAATCTGAACGTTTCGCCGTCGACACTTTCCCCGGGAAAAGTAATCTACCCTCTTTCTCTGCCATTCTTGAAGCAGCTTGCACTGATAGAGCTCAATAGAGGTTCACAGTGACCGCCAACCTCACTTGTGCAATCCAGTTGGGCAACAGCCCCACCTACCTCGACTATTACATCGACGCCGTTGCAAGGCATACCGTTCCCGGGCCCATTTTGATTGCGAGGCGGGCATACAACAGCTCAAAATCACCCCCCGATGGATCAATTTACTGCGGTCGTACGTGTCGCCAGATTCATTTCCGACGGCTGACGGCGCACAGCTGCCAAACTGGTTCTACTTTACGAACGCGTCGTACTCGGTGATGATGGATAACAGCTTTGCGTCTGGGTCCTACTGGCGACCGCGTCATTACTGTCGGGGGGGATATCTGCAGGAATTAATATCACCGGATTTTAGGCGGACAACCTTGACTCGGATTCAATTACAGTTCTGTGGAATTGAGCCATGAACTTTCGTTTCTTTGCGCTTGTGCTGCCAGAAAATGGAGCTTGGATTTAATATTTTCTGTGTACAGGTTCAGTTGGTTTTTCCCAATTTGCCTGTCAAAATCCAACATGCCGACAGCGCCTTTTGATCCCGCAATCAACGGATCACAGTCTTGCTTCTTCCTCCCAACCTCCAAGTAGACGGCCACTCCCAGAGACCTTTCAAATCAGATACTGGCGCCTGGGACTTTGAAAATGTCCGACCTTCGAACATGAGCAATCCGGCTCCAGCAAAATTCGCTCCCTAGTTCTATTCTGTCTGGAGTCAGACTCGGTGTAACTTAGTATAAGTATGGTCTAGCAGAGTCGTTGAATTAACTTCCGGAGTGCAGGTTGCGGCATGGAAACCAAACCAGTGACGACCAGCCAAGCCTCAGCCGCGTCCCAGTCGCGGCGGCGGGTTGCGGGCGGTCTGACTCATCGATACTCACATCCAGTACAATCTGTCAGCCTGAAAATGTCTATTGGCGAGGATCGATCCGTCGGAATACCGCCTATCTATTAGCGGCGCAGCTGAATAATGGAAGTTCTTGAACGCGCGTCGCGGCATCGGTATGTACTTAAATCCGATCCACATCTTTCTCTCTACTCCGTTTTTTTCTTTACTTTTCTTCCTTCACCGCCATGCCCACCATTCAAATAACTTCATTCCCGGCCTCGGATGCATTCATAGCAACCCCTGATATCTTCAAGGCGCCTATAGACGTGATTACATCTGCTGAAGGCTACAAGAGGTAATGCGAACGCGGCACTGTATCCCTCCACCGGTCTAACTGTTCGGCCTACCAGCTCCTTTTACGGGCTCCAGATCGAGGACAAGAAGACTGGCTACTTTATTTCCGGTGAACATGATCATTGAATCTCCAGCGCTGGCTGACTCAAGAATCCATGCCTAGTCTGGGAATCGTACGAACTCCGTCAAAAGTTCCTTGCGGATCCCCGCGCCGCCGGCCTCGTTGAGAAGCTCAAGCCTGCTGTCGCAGGAAAACTCGAACGCCACCACATCAATGTCAGCAGCGACCCCACCGCTGCGTTCTCCGCGCCGGTTGTCTCTATCACTGTCCTCACCCCCAAGAGCGACGCGGCACCTGAGAAATTGGCGGCTTTGTTGGAGGAGCTGGAGAAAGGTGCTCGCACAACCACGGGAGCACGCGCCATCGTGTGGGGTCAGAGCCTAGAGGACAAGAACAACTTCCTTTTGATTGGTGGGTGGGATAGTTTAGAGGTGGGTCTTCAACTCGATACGTGTATGATCTTGGGACGCACAGTACTCATCTCCTGCAGGCACACCAGGAAGCGATAAGGGGGGCGCACAACTTGCAACTACCTCCCAGATCAGGGCGCTCGTAGATCATCTAGATGCCTCTATTGGGCACTCGACTTTGAAGAAGCACGAATAAGGTACACTGAGTAAGTACACCCACATAAATACATCATGAATGCGATAAATCTTGGGAACGGATGCGCCGCGTGCGCGGGTTGACCAGTCGACCTCGGACGAAAGTGGCTCAGCCATTACGAAAGAACAAAATCATCGAGGAAGCATCGCAAGAGCAGCTCGGCGAGCAGGATAAGCAACCCATCTACCGAGCCGAGGCCATTCCCCTTCCAGAAGTGGATGGTTTCAGTGCCGTATCGTTTGTATTACCCCAGCCAATACGCAAATGGGGTGGACGCATCCGTGAGCTAGCCCTTGATTCGGCATGTGAGTCTCGCGTCTTGGACTCCCAAAATAAACAAAACAACTTACAACGGATGTACAGGGTCAATGAATCGTGCCCAATACGAGGTGTTTTCGATTCTTGGCGAAGTGGCGGGGTCAGGCTGCCCGCTCGGATACCTGCTCATCAAATCCGAGAAGGGAAGCGAGCCCGGAGGGAAGCAGAAATACATCGCGGCCGTCCTTGCACACCTCCGGCGCACCTGGGAGATACGCCCGGTCGTCACTTTGACAGATAAGGACTGGTCAGAGATCAACGCATGTAGACAGGAATTTCCAGACGCCCGACACCAGTTGTGCTTTTGGCATTTCCTCAAGGCGATTAAGCGACGCCTCGCCGTTCTCAAGCGCCAGCCTGCTCCATATGACTACCGCGAGGCAATGTCGTGAATTTGACTTCATCGACCCAAAATTTGTCCCAGTCGGACAGGCCACCGAGATTCTCCAACCCGAGGAATTGAAAGTTCCTACCCATGCGATCCCGCACGTCACGGTCGTGTTTCAAGGTCAGACGATAGCGCCTCCACGGCGCGAGATGGGACCGACAATCCGCATCAACGGCAATCTTCTGAGCCTCCCGCGCCGTTCTGAAGACGAGCCGGAGGAGGATGAAGACGTGGACGATGAAAATGATCCAGATGACCCCGACGGGGAGTTCTCGCCGGACGTCGAAGTCGCTGTAGGTGCTGAGGAGCCCGAGATTACCGACGGCCCAGACTACATGTTTGAGGAGGGTGAAAGCTCGTCGAAGGACCCCAAATACGTCTTCTGCCCAAAAGAGCACAGGAAAGGAGTCCTTCGTCTAGCGTGCAAGCATTTTGTATCCCACCCGTTCTTCCCAGACCGCAAGGGGAAGCATAGCACCGGGCCCGAGATCCGACGGCAAGCAGTTACAGATATGTATCAGTTCTGCAAGCAGCGCAATCTCCGGGAGGTCTGGGGGTACATGTGGGCAAAACTGGTACACACCGAAGAGATGGGTGCTGTGGGCACGCTCTGCAGATCCAATCCGACTTTCTCGATTGCGAACGAGCATGACTGTCGAAAATCTCTGGAAACGTATCAAACACATTGATCTTCACAATCTTACTCACCCTCGTCTCGACCAACTCGTCTACATCCTCATCTATCAAGTGACCCCAGCCATCGACGTGCGGCTCCAGCACCTCGACTCACTGCACCATCTTGGCCGTGCGCGGGCACCGACAACACTCCAGACGGCATTCAAAAGGTCTTGGAATATCCTTGCGAAGCGCAAGATACGGCGAACCGATTACGTTGTAGACGTCAAACGGTGGACATGTTCCTGTGGGCATCAGAAGTACAACGCCTTCCATCTGTGCAAGCATCTTGTCCAGGCTGTCCCTCATCCCAGCGTCAATTTCTGGGTGGAGGTGAATCGGCGCAGAACAATGCCCCTCTACAGGCATCCGGAGCTGCATCCCACAAACGAGCCACGAGGGGAATTCAGTGATTTTGACGACGGATGTGTTACTGACGGTGATGATCAAGTCTGGACAGGCGATAAATCAATGCTCAGTGGTGGTCGATGGCACCTGCTTACGAAGAATGCGGAAACCATCCTTGGCAAGCGTGCGAGGGAAGACATTAACTCCGGTCCCGAGGTCTCCCAGGTCCTGCGCGCTGACATCAGTGCTGATGCGCCCTCGGCGCAACGCGCCGCTCTGCGGAATCCAGAGGAAGGAATTGAAGAGCATGAGGAGGACGAGCAGCGGGAATGGCTCAAAGAGCGTGCGCGTAAGCTCCGCGAGGCGGCGGAGATCATGGAGAAGCAAGCGGAAGGCGGAACGTCACTGTGGATGAGCAGTATCTCAAGACGGGATGTTGGTCGTGATGTTGCGGACATGGTGGACGATATTGTGCGGGATAGAGCAGCACATAGACCGAGAGAGACGACATGGGCTCGGGCAGGGGACCAAGTTGCGGTTCGACGACGAGCTAACACGATGGGATACGTTGATTTGTAAAAATTGTTGAATAATATTGCGCCACTACTGGAACAGCCAAAGTTACTGAAAGTACAGACACTCAGATGCGTACACGCTTCTGAGGCAGACAATGCGAAAGAGAAGCGAGAAACAAAGGAAATTAGGCGAAGTTAGCCGGTGCAAAGCGCTGTTACCGTTTGATCCGAGGTATCACATGACCCGGAAATTGCTGGGTCAATAGCGTTTAGTTCATGTTTCTAAAGAAACATGACATGACGTGCCGATGACGCACACCAGGCGAGTCGCTTCTTCGCCAGCGAGCATCGTTCCTCTCCATGCCTTGCAACGAACGCATCAAATGACTGCTCCACACTTGACGTTATGGCACGCGCCAATTCGCGCCAATCTAGTACTCCCCATCGCGTATCGGCGTACTTGTTCTTGCCATCGGTGGGATCAGATTCAGCGCGTAAGTACCTCAGCTTAACCTCGGCGCCCGCAGCTTCATATGGTGCTTCCGCGCGGTTCTCGCTGTGCTCGCAAATGACTCCGAGTCGGATGTGTGTCGGGAACGTACATGTGGTGTGAACGGCGTGGCGGGCGCCGCGTCGAGTGGCGGCGCTGGAGTTCAGGCACTGGGATCGAGATTGGAGGGGGTCTAACTCTAGGGAGGAGTCGTTGCAATATTCCAGTTCTTATTAGGGGGTTTCAGAATTAGATTTTCGAGCCCAACTTTTGGTCCAACTTTCATTCCAACTTCGTCCCAACTTCTTAAAAGTTGGAGCAAAAGTTGGGTCTTTGTTTGTGAAACACCCTGTTAGATTTCTGTCCAAATTTCGCAACTTTCCATGTACCCGGGCCGACATTCACACCATGGAATCAGGTAATCCCGAGTGAGAAAATGCACTTTTCGTCTCGTCCCACCATGTCTGGCTCAACATCAGAGGATCGGTCGTCATCGTTATCATCGTCGATAACTTTGACCACCTCATCGGCCTTTTTACCTTTTGCTCGGGTTTTTGAGGGTGCAGCCTTGGGCTTCGGTGCAGCTTCGGATCGGGCCATAGGATCAGAGAACAATAAATAAAATGAATGCAGAGGACAGTCGCAAGTCTTGCACACTAAGAAAATATAGTATTATTACATAACATGAGGCGGATCCAAGTAAAAGCCCCGGCGACGGTCGACCAGAACAGTGAGCTGAAGTTGGAACACGAAGTTGGAGGAGAAAGTTGGAGCCGAAAAGTTGGGTGTCAAGTCGGGCTCTTGTGCTCGACTTGACATCCAACTCCAACTTTTGGCTCCAACTTTTGTTCCAACTTTCATGAAGTTGGAACCAAAGTTGGAGCAAAAGTTGGGCTCGAAAATCTAATTCTGAAACCTCCTATTCAATTGGTTCGTTCACGGCCTTCAGGCTTCCTTGCTTGCTTCATTCACTCCATTTGATCGTTCTGCTCTTTCTCTTCACCGCGCCTCGTCCCGTCTACCCCTCATAATGTATGACATGAGATACCACCGCATCCTCAGGCCTGAGGCAGCCCTTATCCATTCGGGCCTGCCTATGACGCCATCTAGTTATATATCTCAACTCTCTCGATCAACCCATTCCTGTGCCGGCTCCTGCGTTCCCCTCGTCAGGCGCGTCTCGTTCCTTATATGTGTGCGACTTCCCTGCTCATCGATAGCCTCGCCGCCACCTTTGTTCACTCGCACCAGCTCACACGTTCGCCCCTCGCCCATATGAATTGCAGTGACACACCCCGGCCCATCGCGCAACTAACTCTCTTAGTCAGCCCAGCCCAGATCCTCCCTCGCATCCGCACTCCATACCGTGCCACCAGCTTCATCGCGTGCGTCCGCACCATCGCCACTCCTGTCCCTTCCACTTTGTGCGCTGCCACTGGCCACTCCGCCGTCCCTTTTGTGATCAGCCTTTCGATCGGGAAGGTGGGTCCGGGCATGGGCGTGGTGCGGACGAGCACGGCGTAGTGGCATATCGATCAAATATTCGCCGTTCGATGCAGTGAAGGCGGCAGGCGGCGCTATCCGCACGCGCTGGCCCACGATGGAATTATGGCAGGCATGGCATCTTGCGCTATCTGTCTTAATCCATGTATCCATCTGCTGTATCGACCTCGAAGTGCCGGTTTTTTCGCAGCGTTGGGTTGCATCTTTACAGGTTGCCATGGCCCGCTCACTTTCTCTAATTCTTTGCCCCTCGCATTTCCTGATGAACGGAATTGCGGTTCCTCTTTTTTCTCTCTCATCTCTTCGGATCCGTGCATCCACAACTCCTCGCTAATCGTTCCCTTCGACCATTGTCCCGTGATCTCACTTCGTTGATGCTCTTCTCGGGTTATCGTGTATATTCGATCTCTTGGATTCTCGCATTATCAGATTCCCGTACGTATATCTGTTCCCCTCTCCCTCTCTGAATGACAGTGCGTGCATACGCGTCTTGTTTTGTTGCCTCAGTCAGATCCCGAATCAAAGGACGTACGTACGGCTCGTCTCGAGTCCTAGTTTTTGATTTATTCTTTCCGTGTGGCGGACGGCGTGGCACCCGCTTGCTATTCTCAGTTCGTGACAGCTTCGCTGCCTCATAATGTTCTCTCTCACCTGGTTTGTGGCTTTGCGGCGCTCGCAGTAGTCCTTAGCCTGACGGAGAATCTGATCCCCGCGTAAATCGTCCCAACAGGTGTTTTGTAGTGGTCTCCGAAGCCCTGCTTGTTTCGTAGAATACAGAGCATACCACCAGGTGGACCTTACGCTCCGTGTCGAGTAGGGAACGTGACTTTAAACATTCGATGTAAGTCGAGAATTCCGGAATATTGGACCCACAGATTATGCAACAGGAATCCAGCGATCCTTATCTCCTGACCATTTAACTTGTGACTTTCTAGGGACTCAAGGACGGCTTTGCCCCACGAATTTCTGACTCAAGTCAAGGATGGTTTTAAACACGGTACCGATTCATCTTCTTCAAGATCTAGGTGTCGATTGTTTAACAATTTGATATAGCCGAAAAATTCGTTGTTTGCCTCATCCCGGTCAATACCCCCGCCCAGGCTAAGTGGGTTAACGCCGAACTGACGAAATTAACAAATCTTCACCGGCGGGGACCAACGAAAGCGGTGTCCCAGACTATCCCGCCCGCCTCCCTGCTCAAGTGTACATCCTTCTGTCTGAAAGCGTACTGGGTTCAGCCTCAATATCTCAGTGGGTCATTTGACGCACAATCGATCTCCGAAATTTCCGCCTCCACCTTAATTCTCACTTTATTTATAACATTACGTCTCTTCTCTGCATCTCCTTCTTTATGCATCATGGGTGTCCGTCCGAAGCTCTTCAAACTCCGCTTTGGGGTCAAAGGGTCCAAGGCACCGAAATATCATAGTTATACTTTATTCTTGACCCACGCAATTATCTCTAAAGGCGCTAGAGTTAGCGCTGGCAGTTGAAAACTCGCAAAAATTCAACCGCGCTCTTGTTCAGCTAAAAACTACCGCTACTGAGAACCCGAACTTGAAACCGCGCCGGGGCCGGAGTCACGTTTTAGGGCGGTTGTCCTCAATTAGGAAAGCAATGCAGGATGTGGCAGTGGCTGTCAAGGTCAGTACGTAGTGTGACAGTGTGAGTCCACGACGCACGTCCGCGACGCGTTATCCACACCGCACTCACCAGCTCTTTACCAGTCGACTCCATCGAGATAATGTCTCCCCGAGCTAGTCAATCCGACACAGTTAACCATATAGACATCCGTGGTGAGTGGTGACTCGCAAAATTGATAAGGATATGACTTTGTGCCTTATCTCTCCTAGGTGGCGTAGGCGGTAATGGTGAAGCCGGCGGCGAACAAGGTGGAGGCGGGGGTGCCGGGGAAGGTCGCCGGATCAATTATGCTGTGGAGACTGAGAACTTCACCATGTAAGTTGTCTCGTCCCTGGCCTCCCAAACACTGTTTCTCACAGAAAGTAGCTTCCAGATCCATAGCCCAGGACCGGAGCGACAACAACAAATAAATTGTGAGTGCTGAAGAGACAGATGGTTTCAATTCTGACAATCCTTTAGCATCAGAAATCAAACAATCCAAAGCTGCTTTGGCACTTGTCAGATGTCCTCCTCCCTCCCAGATATTCCAGGGTCGGCAAGATATTCTTGAAAAAATGGCAAAGTACTTCTCTGCAGACCCTGGCCAAAGACACACATATGTCCTCCACGGCCTGGGTGGCTCTGGAAAAACACAGATAGCCCTGAAATTCCTTGACATGACAAACAGATATCAAACACCTAGGCAAACTTGTCACACATTGTACAATTTATCCCTGCTGACTGCTTTACTCAGGTTTACAAAACAGTTCTTCATCAATGCCAGTTCTCGTCAAAGTCTTGAGACAGCCTTCATGAATATAGCTGTTTCTCATGGAAAGGGGAAAACCTCGGAAGATGGGTCACTATGGCTGATCTCTCAGGTTGAGGAGTGGATGTTGCTCTTTGACAATGCAGATGATCCAAACATCAATCTCTTCCCTTTTTTCCCTAGATGCACACATGGAAACATTATCATCACCTCGCGAAACCCACAGCTAGCTGGACATGGACCTCAATCATATTCCAAAGTTGGGGACATGGATGAGACAAATGCAGTTGATCTCTTACTGAGAGCCATAAAGGAGAAAACCATTGAAACCACTCAGCAAGCTTCAGAGATTGTTAAGGTATTTCATTTACAGGGCTTTCTGAACTGAAGTGAATGTTCATTGATTGGACCTGCACAGGAGTTTTCCTGTCTGCCCCTTGCAGTTATCCAGGCTGGTGCTTATATCTCCAAGTTTAATTGCCTTTCTCGGTATCTCTGGATCTACAGAAAGAATCATGCCAATATCCTGGAGTGGCATTCTACACAGTCTCATGATGATTATGAATTAACTGTGTATACAACCTGGCAAATCAGCTTCAAGCAGTTGAGCAAAGTGGCAGCACAATTTCTACAACTCTGCATCACAATAACATTCCAGAGGTGATTTTTGAGCAGGCAGCTGAATGGAAAACCAATGATGCTGGGCAGGAAGCTCAGATTCTCCAGGCAGCTAGGGGATTCCTTCAGAACTTCTTGTCAGCATCAGGCACTTGGGACCAGCAATGCCTGATGGATATTGTTGCTGAGATTCAAGGGTATTCTCTCATTGATAGGCATGCTATCAGGGATACACTTTCTATTCATCCACTTGTGTGCTCATGGTGCCAGGATACTCTGGTTGATGAACCAATAGCTCGAGAATGCATGATAGACATCATAGGGATGTCAGTCAGGCTCATGGGAGATGCCTATCTGGGCAGAATTGGGCTAATGTCCCATATATACTCCCTCATCCCAGACCTAGCAACCATAAAGTCAATGTTCCACACTGAATATGCTTGTATATATCTCGACTCAGGCAGGTTCAAAGAAGCGGAGCATTTGCAGGCTATGGTGCTGGAGAAGCGGAAGCAGCTCCTTGGAGCAGACCATCCAGACACCCTGTATGCTATGGCAAATCTGGCTGCCACATACAGCCAACTTGGAAGGTACAAAGAGGCAGAGCCACTCGAAGGCACTGTGCTAGAGAAGCAGAAGCAGCTCCTTGGAGCAGACCATCCAGACACCCTGCGCACTATGGCAAATCTGGCTGCCACATACCGCCAACCTGGAAGGTACCAAGAGGCAGAGCTACTTGAAGACACTGTGCTGGAGAAGCGAAAGCAACTCCTTGGAGCAGACCATCCAGACACCCTGCAGGCTATGGCAAATTTGGCTGCCACATACCACCAACTTGGAAGGTACAAAGAGGCAGAGCCACTTGAAGTCACTGTGCTGGAGAAGCGAAAGCAGCTCCTTGGAGCAGACCATCCAGACACTCTGCACGCTATGGCAAATCTGGCTGCCACATACCACCAACTTAGAAGGTACAAAGAGGCAGAGCCACTTGAAGGCACTGTGCTGGAGAAGTGGAAGCAGCTCCTTGGAGCAGACCATCCAGACACCCTGTGTGCTATGGAAAATCTGGCTTCCACATATGGCCAACTTAGAAGGTACCAAGAGGCAGAGCCACTCAAAGGCACTGCTGGAGAAGCAGAAGCAGCTCCTTGGAGCAGACCATCAAGACACCCTGTGGGCTATGGCAAATCTGGCTGCCACATACCATCAACTTGGAAGGTACAAAGAGGCAGAGCCACTCGAAGACACTGTGCTGGAGAAGCGAAAGCAGCTCCTTGGAGCAGGCCATCCAGACACCCTGCATGCTATGGCAAATCTGGATGCCACATACCACCAACTTGGAAGGTACAAAGAGGCAGAGGAGCTCCAGGACTACATAAAAAATATGTCAGAAGATGCTAGTGGTGACTCTAGGGCCTGATTATTAAGGTACTATGTAGTCTTTACTGTTAGTGAATGTCAGAGAACATTAATTTTAGTTCAAACTTTAACAGTGATTGTAAGGGCAACCTTAAGCTCGGTGCAGGGCACAGAAACTAGTGGGGGAATCCGAAGTATAAATATAGGCACTAGAATACAGTAGCAGAAATACTACACACCTAGCAGGGGAATCCGAAGAGAAGAAAGGATTGGGATTCCCATGCTAGGTGAAACCTTATATACTAATTAGTAACTACCCAGTAGCACGTGTCCAGAGGTATCTACAGTGATCCTGGGCTTGATTGCATAGCACGTGCCAGCAAGAGCAGACAGATGTCCCGGACAATTGGATGGATGGATGGATGGGCACAGGAGTGTCCGGAGCGGTGGACGGCAAACCATCTGGAGCATCCGGAAAAGTGTCTGGAGCGGATCTGGCTGGAAGAGCGAAAGTGGCCGGAGTGGCTGGAGTGGGGGTTCCCCTGACAGTGATTGTGATGACATAATTCTTGTTTAGTTTTTACTTGTCCGTGTTCATTTGTGTAATGTGTCAGCACAGAGCAGATTCTGGGTTCTGAGATGACGAGGGCGACTGAAGCACGAAGAGTTCCAACGAATAAGCCTGGAGTTTAGACTAGAATAGTGTAAAGTACAGGGAAATAACTACAGCTTATATACTAAAGTCCCTTGGGGTTGTAAATTAAGGTACAGTGTTCAATGGCAACGGACAAGATTAATGCAAAGTAAATGAAGGGGTATATGAACATAGAGGAGGCGATCGGGAACCCGAAGGTCAGGAAACTGATCAAAACCATTAGGGATCCTAAAATGGTATCCTGGTTCGATTGATCAGATAGTTGATTTGATTAATGATCGGGTTGTTCGGGTTTTGGAAGTAAATGAAAAGACAGTTCATGACATTACCCCCCCCTCTAGGTGAAACCTGCCTCGGGTTTCACGATTGACATCACTTCTTGTTCCACAGGTCTTCACCCGTGATGACCCACTTCCACCCGTGTGCGGTTTCCTTCAGAGCCGCCAGGTACTTCTCATAGAAGTCTTCAAGACATTCGGTAGAATCCCCTAAATGTTCCAATGGTTCCCAGGTGTTATCCTCGGGTCCATAACCCTCCCATTGGATGAGGTACTGCAAGCGCTTACGCCTTTTGTTGAGGCGTATCTTCAGCACCTCTGTGATCTCGTAGAGGTCCACCCCATCTACTACGTCAGGGGGAGGAGGATCATCATGGTGTTGATGGGCAGCGACAGGCGGAACCCAGGGACGAAGAAATACAGTGTTGAAGACCGGATGAACCTTCCAAGAATCGGGAAGTTTAAGCTCATAAGAGATGGCTCCAACCTTGCAGACAACTGTGAAGGGACCATAACACCGGGCTTCGAACTTCTTCGTCGGGTGATGAGTGACCAAATTCGCCCCGGACAGGTACACCTTATCACCGGGTTTATAGTCGGGATCTGCCTGTCGTTTGGCATTGTAGAGCCTCTTTATCGTTTCCTGCGCTGCTCGCATGGCAGCCCCCGCTTCTTCTCGGACCTTCGACATCTGGGTTGCAAACTTTGTCGCATCTTCGGTCGGTACCTCAAGGTGTGGTTCAGTGCCCTTTCGCGGATAGAACCCCATGGTAACAAAGAAGGGACTGAAACCCGTGGTCTTGCTAACTTGGTCGTTGTGGTTGAATTCCGCTAGCATCAACCAGTCTGCCCAATCGTCTTGCAAGAAGTTGGTGAAAACCCGAAGGTACTGCTCGATATTTTGGTTGATGTGTTCGGTCTGACCATCGGTCTGTGGGTGGTAGGCCGTCAAAGTGTTCAACTTTATGCCCAGAAGCTTCAACAGATCCCGCATGAAGTGCCCTACAAATTGCATCCCTCGGTCGCTGATCACCACCTCGGGTAACCCAAAGTCCTTCCATACGTGGTCGCAGTAAATGCGCGCCATCCCTTCTCCTCCCAAGTGCTCGGTGCAAGGCACCACCCGGATTCCTTTCCCCAGCCAATCAACTATCACTGTGATAGAGTCGTACCCATTACTGATGGGTAACTTGGTGATCAGGTCCACCGAAACGTTCTGCCACACCCGCTCTGGAACCGCATTAGGGTGTAGGGGTCCTCGGAGCTTCGAGGGGAATAGTTTCGTCCTCTGGCACACGGGGAAAGCCGAAACATATTGTTTGGTGTCTGACAGTAGAGAGGGCCAGTAGTAGTTTTGGGTTACTCGTTCCACCGTCCGGAATTGTCCCGGTGATAAGCACGGGATTTGTCCACCCATGAAATCTTTGCCTTTTCGCGTTTTCATGACAAGACATGTGTCGGGCTATGCTCCAGAAGCGTCAGTACTGAGGTTCCCAAGTAGCTGGCTGGGCAGGAACCACTGAGTAACAGATGGGAACGGGGAGGAACACTCTGGAACCATTGGTATGTGCTCGCTCCGAAACATGTAGGAGATGTGTAGCCCACAGAACAAGTGGAACGTGAAGTCTACTCTATTCCCGCTCACAGAACTAGATGGGGACGGACTGGAATCCTGTTGTGGTGTGTTGTACATGGGGCGTGTACCGCGTTCTGATCATATGATCACTGGAAGGGGCTGGGAACATCACATCTTGATGGTTCCACGCCGTCCCGGGCATTCCGGATAAGGGATGGTCACTAAGTGAGGGTCCGATCACTTGGACCTACTCTTGTCAGCCTTGAAACAAGTACCCATACTGGGAAGTACTTTGAATGTGGTATCCCTGAAGAGCTACGGACTGGAAGCTTCTGTTCCAGACGTTCCGATAGCCGGGAAGGCATGGGCATTGGGAGGAACAGCATATACAGTCAGGATCGACATAGGGGATCGGTTGTGATGGGTCGGGCACAGTCTGACCGATCGTACATGTGCACAGGATCACACCAGGATGGCGTGCTCGACATGGGCAGCCAATAGAAGGACTCAGATACCCATTCCTACGACGGATACACGGGAGTCGGACGGATAAACAGACTTTTTACTTATACTCACTTATTCTCGGACGTTTCCATGTGTTTCAGAGCTTTGTATTTGTAGCAGGGGGCATCTTGCGCGACTTCATGGAATCACCCCACGGCTAGTAGGTGGAAACACTTGTGAATTGGGCAGATACCAGGGAGTTCGAACAAGGTGTCTCTTAGAATTCATCTTGGCTTGGAATCTTTTCTTTTGTGATCGGTATCCTTGGGATCCGACTTTGCCGTTCGTCTGGAATAGTCTGAAAGTGACTGGAACTGTTGGGATTGTGCTGAGTATGCACTTGGTTGTTTGGGTTGTGTTGTGAAGAGCTTGGGATCGGAACCCACCACTGTCTGGAGCGCTTGGGATCAGAACCCACTTGGAGAACCCCAGCAACTCGTTCTCGTTTGTTTCTCATAGCTGCGAAGCTTTACATCACCGCGCTACTGTGCTTCCTGTTTGTTCGAGTCTATTCTCGTTCAATCAGATCTAGCCAGAACACTTGCACAGCAAGGGTTCCATTTGCATCGACACTCTTGTTGCGTTCCACTAGCTTTCCTGTCTGTTCCGGTTCCATTCCAGTTCACCCAGATCAAGGCTCAAGTACTTGGACTCCATTCCAAGGACTTCTATAAACAACACAACACTCTCTCCTTGTTTCCGAGGTCTATACCATTCCCTGCAACCTTTATAAGGCCCTGTACCAGGGTCTGATACTCGTCTGTGCACGTCTCAAGCACTTCCGTTCCGTTCCAACGCACTTCTGTGTGTAGGTTTGCCTTTTGGTTGGTGTTTTCTTGATAGGTTCAGAGCACATCGATCACCGGGTGTCCCAAAATATAGTCGCTGTCGTGTGCCTGTAGAATCTGATGTCGTAGATCCCCAGTTGGAGGCACGTATACGGTTTGATACCGGGTTACAAACCTGTCCTCGTGTTCTTCCCAGCCCTCAGCCTTTTCTTCTAGCGCTTTCTTCACATCTTCCCATTCAGCTTGCCCACCTTTGATGTCCTCCATGAATTGATCACCCGCCGTGTTGTCCAAGACTGCTGGCATGGCTTTCAAAAATTCCTCACTGTCCATCCTCTGGAAGTACTGTTCCGGCAGCAGCACAAGATTCAAATTATCCTGCGCCCCCTTCTCATGACCACTTTGCCTCAAAAGCACATTGGTTTTCGCATGTTGTTTCCTGGGTTTATGAATGAGCGCGAAGTTGTATTCGCTGAGCTCCAAAGACCACCGGGCCTGTCATCTATTGAGTTTCTTCGTGGTGGTGAAGTACTCCAGATTTTTGTGGTCGGTCCAGATCTCAAACCTCAGTTGACTGCCCTGAAGATAGTGTTGCCACTCGTAGAGGGCCCACATGATCACCAGCATTTCCTTGTCGTGGATGTTAGTCATAGTTTCACTCAGTGTCGTTTAGTCCCTTGGACATAAACACAATCGGAACCCACACCCCGTTCTGGCACTGTGTCAAGCATGCCCCCGTTGCGTAATCCGAGGAATCTGCCTCCACCTGCTATTCCCCAACATCTGTTGGGAAATGCAGAATGGGTTCCGATGTTACAGCCAATATTAACTGGTTGAACACATTCTTTTCCAGTTCTCCCCACCTCCACTTGTAATCCTTCTGAGTGAGACGAGTTAATGGCTTCGTGTAATCCCCGAATCCTTTGATGAAGTGTCGGTAGAAATTGAGGAACCTGAGGAAGCTTTGTACATCTTTAATGTTCCTCGGGGTTGCCCATTGTCGAACACCCTCGACCTTTATGGGATCCATCTGAATTTTCCTATCCCCGACGATGACTTCCAGATATTCAACCTCTCTCTGTTCGAACTCGCATTTCTCGGGTTTCAGGAACAACTCGTTTTCCTGAAGAATCCGCAAGACCTCCTTAACCGTGGAGCTGATGTTCTTCCAGGTGTTCCGAGTAGATGAGAATATCGTCCAGATAAACGATAACCCGTCCTTCCGCAATAAGATCTGCAAAGATGTTGTTCATCATGATTTGGAAGGTGGCCGGTGAGTTCATAAGGCCGAAGAACATAACCAACGATTCCCACAACCCTCGGTTTGTGACGAACACGGCTTTCTCTTCATCCCCTTCCTTGATCCGGATATTGTTGTATCCCCATCGAACATCCAATTTAGTGAACCAGGTTGCCTTACAGAGCATGTGCATGATCTCCGAGATCAGCAGAAGAGGGTATCGGTTCTTGATGGTAAGAGAGTTCAACTTCCGATAGTCCTGAATGGGCCGTAGTTTCCCATCCTTCTTCTTCACAATGAAGAAAGGAGACGCCCATGGTGATTTCAAGGGGCGAATACGTCCGGTTTCAACATGTTCCTTAATGAACGCGTCCAACTCCATCTGTTCCGGAACCAACAAGGGAATACTTCGCCCCTTCACGGGTTCTGCACCGGGTTTCAACTCTATTGCGTGGTCCCATTTTTGTCGTTCAGGCAGCTTGTCAAAATCCTTTTTCTCAAAGACCCCTCGAAATTCCTCCAGGTAATGAGTGGGGATGCTCTCTTCCAGCATCTTAGCCCCCTTGGCTTCGTGAGCCGTGGCTGCCAGCTTAGTGGCCACACTACCCATAGCGCAGAGGTGTTCGGCATCTTGTGCATCCAGGACGTCTTTGGGATACATCTTCGTGACGAAGATGCAGTCTCCCTCTTCCATGTTGGCATTGTCCTCTTCCTCCCATTCTTCCCATAAGCAAGCTCGTTTGCAAGTGGCAGGACATCTGGAGTAATGTTGCTGCGACTTCAGACTTGGGCCAACGAAGTCGACTTGGAGTCGGAGACTTGAGCCGAGTCGAATCGAGTCACTTGACTTGACTCGAAGTCACTCAAGTCAACTTTCGAGTCGGTTTTCAGGTAGGTTGCGTAGTTCGGGCCGAAAACGCGATTGGGAGCATGATCAAAATTTGTGGCATGGGTGTCACCGTTGCATGTGCATGATATCCTGTGACATTGTTGTATTGGCCGAAAAAATATATTTTTGCTTTTCGTGTTTTTATGACCTCTGGAGGCCCTAGGATCAGGTCCAAAAATTCGTCGACTTGACGACTCAAGTCGACTCAAGTCGACTTGGCCGAGTCGATGTGGAAGTGCGACTTGTCCCGCACGTCACCTTCAATTCCCATGCCAATTCCATGTTCCAACCAAATATTCCAGCAAACCGGGATCAAGTTTTGTTTTGTCTTTACACACGCTCCCTCATGCTCATTTTACCACTACTGACTCAGATGTCTCATTATCCACAGAATTTTTACTTTACCTCCTACATACCACCAACGCGACGAGTTCAACTCAAGTCTTCGGCTATCTCGGACTACGCTGGGGATTGAGCCGGCAGCAGCTTGGGCACCTGCTCGTCAATGTCTTGGGGGGGACGTGCTCTCCCTATACGTCTTTGCGTAGCTCCCTGGATGGTCTGTTGGACGAAAGTTGGATTTTAGCTGAGGTTCGTACCACGGACTCTTTTACATGCACATTATTATCGTATGTTTGGCTACACCCTCATTTTACGTGACCTTCTCTCTTTGTTTCGTACCGCCACCACACTCAATCCACTTTGCTGAGTACTTTCACGAGAATCCACCTTTATTACATCAAGATTGAGCTGAGTTTCTTATTTGATTGAGCTTACTGATTCTTTTACATTTGGAGGCATTTTTTTTTTCATTTAACATCGTTATTTCTCTACACACTTCAAACCTCTGCCAGCACGACCTAGACACGACCTCAGTCCACCACAGGACCACCTTTCTCTTCTCCATTGACTTCCAAATCAAGTCGACTTAACAAGTTGCAACTCAACTTGCCGAGTCACGGCAACACTAATCTGGAGAAACAAATGGTCTGTTTCTGCCAGTCAATCTCCGGGTTGTGTTGTTTCAACAAGTTGAACCCGATGATGACATTGCTCTTCTCAGTATCTGTTACTGCAAACAAGAATATTTCGGCATGGTCCTGCATTTGGAGGTGCATGCACGCAACGTGGGTGATGTGTCCTCCTTTGTTGAGGGAACCGTCCGCATTGTAAACCGGAACCACTACAGCTAGGGGTTCCACCTCGATTCTGTGTTTGTCGACTGAATCACTGACTCATATCTGTTGGTAGCCCCACTGTCCAGTAACCCGACCACTGTATAACCTTTAAGGTTATTCAGCCCTTTGAGGGTCATTGGAACCATCATGGAGTTCCCAGTGGCTCGGATATACTGTGGTGGCTCTTTCAAGTTATCCAGTATGCCCAGAGCGTCAGGGAAGTAAGCCGTCTGGATTTCTTCCACCATTTCGTTATCCACTTCCTGTCTCCTGGCCGGGTGAGTCCATTTGGTGATGATCTCCCATGCCTTCCATTCTTGGGCCCGCGCTCAGGCTGCAACCCAACGCGCACTTCCGAGGGGGAGTCTGCGCCATTCCGCTTTCTCCCGCTTGGGCTTCCGGGGTTTCTTGCCCCTTCGCTTAGAGTCAGAGGGAGAAACAGCTCCCTCACTCTTTTCAAACTCCGAGGGAATCCTCACTCCCTCTCCTTCCATTTCCACTGTGTCTTCCTCCACACTGGTGAAACGGTGCACTTCTTATATGACTAGCGAACAAACACCCAAAACTACCAACCACAACCAATCTACCTCCAAAGATCTAAGTGCTTCTCTTTGTGAGTTTGGGTCCGGGCCGTAGTATGCGACCAGCAGGTTTGAACAAACACAAGTTTGATTGATAGGATTCTAACAACACACTCTACAATATACTAGCAATATGCAACCGCCAACAACAACACTGCTAGGAACCTAGGGATGGTCCGGGGGTGTGTTTATATGGGGTGGATACAAGATGGCTGGACCGTTAGGTCGAGAACACCAGGGCAGAGTATGTACGTTTGTGAAAATCCTCACTAAGGGCAGCCCCAAAGACTACTGAGGCTAACAACAAGGGACTTCAATCCTCAAACGGCAAGACTTTCCTTGACCGCCAACCTATTCCTTAACTAAGAACAGGAACCTTTCCGCTTTTATCAGCACTAGTTCACTACAAGCGTCCAGCTAGCGACCCAACACACTACGACAGAGCTTCTGTCTATATTGCGGTGAAGGCGAAGTAACTGACAAGTTATAGCCAAACTAGAGGTGGGGGCACCTAGTCCGTCTTCTTCTTAGTGGGCTCAAGCCAACACACAATCCACCTAGCAAGCGATCCAACACACTATGACAGAGCTTCCGTCTTGTCGGGGTGAAGGCAAAGTCACTAGCACAAACTGCAGCTGGGTCTCGAAGGGAACACCCTTGTTTTATATGTAGAGGTCTAGGACCAACAACACGAAATCCTCAACTTAGTCACTGGATGTTTCCAGAGTCCACAGTTTACTGATTCCAATATAAAGACTACTACAAGTGAAGTTTGGTATCAACCTCCACTAGCAGCCTGAGTCCACTAGCACCAGCTTCGTCCAAAGTCTGGGGCGTAATGTTCTTAGACCCTAGTCTGTCCTGTGCTCCCTTTTATACTACTAGGTGTGAGTTACATGTGAAAGCGAGCTGAATAATGCAATAAGCAATATTAGATGATAAGAAATACGGTCAGCCAATGAGACGACTGCCGTTTGGTTTTGGGACTGGTTTGGTATATGCCAGGTCAGCCTCGCTGACCGGCTAGTGTTCAACCATGGGTATATCAATGGATCCTCAGCCCTCTGTCTATGCCGAGCACCCCTTCCGGACCAACCAGTGATGTAGCCGGTGATCTAGGTCATCTCTACTCTGTCAGAGCGTTGATCTATTACATCTAGGTGACGCAGTGTTGCGACCGACATCAGATGGTCATAGCTCGTTGGTCAGAACGTCGATCCGCACTCCGGTCATCGGTACAGGCTGTATGATCGTCCCTAGCTCCGTTCCAATAGCCTGCTTGCTATTCTCCTTTGCCCTAGCTGCCCAGATCAGGCACTAGCCTCGTGTTGCTTCATCTCTTATGTTGTGGTATGTCTTTGTCAAAGCCCTAGCCGGTCGCTAGTCG
The DNA here is from genome assembly GCA_029378375.1 of Mycena olivaceomarginata. Classification (NCBI taxonomy): domain Eukaryota; kingdom Fungi; phylum Basidiomycota; class Agaricomycetes; order Agaricales; family Mycenaceae; genus Mycena; species Mycena olivaceomarginata. The sequence continues at coordinate 126,190 of JARKIC010000580.1, read as the reverse complement.
GGTTGTTCCACCTAGCGCCGTCTAGTCGCATATCTAGAGATTAGATAGTACCACCGGTTACCGCGCCGAGCTTCCTAGCTCAAGGCGTAGCCCCCTAGCTGCACTTCCATTGTAGATATCCGTCTGCTAGACCCTTGCTAGCTCCGTCGCAAGTCATCTCTGGACTACTAGAGTCTCCTAGGTCATGTCTCATGAATGTATAGGCAGTGGTTTAATCCCTGGTTGTTTGTACACTCAGCTAGCAGCTAGCGCATCACACTAGGGCAGCCTTGTGCTACAGTCAGCAGTTAGGGCTCGCTCTGACTCTCCTTTATATCACCTAACAAGTGGTCTGCATACTAGCTGGTATGCTAGTAACAACAGAAGTGCTAGTTGCTTCCCGTTGTATAAAATACTGGTCATAGGAAATTGCAAAATTAGCCCTAGATGCCACGCATTTATGTTACGCCGTTTCACTGAGTTCTTCAATAGTCAAAACAGAGAATGAATTGTTCAAAGTCGTTACAGTCAGTTCAATCTGGTGTGTCCTCTCATGCAGAGTCTGAACTAATGCCCCAGTTGTAGATGGCTGAATTCCCAAACTGAACATTGTTTCCATCCTGGATGTGTACCACCACCAATAACTTCTTATGTATTGTGCCTGGGCCCTGAACAACCCAGCTTGCAGCAGGTGTCCTTACCTCCTTGGTTTGGAACTTGTTACTTGGTACCCAACTTGTTCTCATTCTAGCCGATTCAGAAATGATTTACAAGGTGAGATGGCATTGTGGGTGGTTGGTTTTCTTTGCCCACCTCAACTGGTTGAAATCTGTTCTAAATGCATTCTATTAGCGGTGGGCCCATCATTTGCTATGGAGCTATGATATCTCCATCTTACAATTTAAATGTTGTTGAGTAGCTTGAGTTTGAGAGTTTGGAAGACACTGATAGGCTGGCAACAATTTGAGACGTGAAATGGGCTGAAACAACCCAATTCTCATGGTTTCCATCCACAAAGGATGAACCACATTTGGAGTTCACATACAGCCGTGTGGTGGTGAATCTGTGCATGCGGGTTCACACGTGAATCGGTGAGCAGGTTAACATGGTGAATGGTTGATTCGGTGAATGCAGGTTAACAAGCTGATTGGTGAATGGGAGTTCACATGGTGAATGCGAGTCAATGATTGGGGTTGGCGGTATGGGTTGGATGAACTGCAGCGAATATGGTGAAACAGCCTGTATTCACGTAGCCGTACAAATGTATTGAAATATTGTATTTTATTGACCAGTTAGCAACTCATTCACAGAATCAGGGACTCCATCCATTCACCATTCACTGTGTTCCCACCCCCTGTAGACACACATAGACACATGTGCTTCGAGCTTATCTGATATGGATATGTGTTTACATGTGGTGATCTTCGGCTACGTTCCATAGATCCCATGTAGCCGAAGATCACCGCATGTAAACACAGGTAAACACATATCAGATAAGCTCGAAGCACGTGTGTCTACAGGGGGTGGGAACACAGTGATTCACCGAGCCTGGGCTGGATTTATCGGATTTTGTTTGATGCCCAAGGCCACAATGTACCGGAAAAGAAACACCAAGATAGAACCAGTGCCCCCCCCCCCCCGAAATGATATGACATGAAGACAACAATCCTTGGACAATCTCAATCCAGTTGTGACTCACATTGTGAGGAGCGAAAAGAGGAGAGACGCGATCACATGTATTGAAATCGCGAGAACCTCGGGATTGATCTGCAACATGGAAAGTGCACCGCATCTCTCCACTAAGCCTGATCAGGTCTCCAGTGAACACCCGAAATCCAAGAGATGGCCGGTATAAGTAATTGACCTGTATAATAGATTTGAACAATATAACTGGGCAGCCTTGCCCATGATTCCACAATATATTATAAGACTCCGAGTCCAAACGATTAGGCCACGAAAGACGGGTACAGCGAACCTTAAGCCATCGACTCCGGTGGCCCGCCAGGTTTCTCAACCTTCTCCAGAGACTCAAGATTTCCCTGGTGCTGACCCTGAGTAGTATCCGGATCTGAAGACCCTGCTGATAGTCCTAAATCAAATGTGTATGGGCAATTTCCAGCTGTGAGGCATATCTCTTCGCGCGAGTTGAGAGTCCACATAGCGGACCATGCGTACACATAAGGGAGCACCATGCCCATAATCAAGGCGAGCAGTACGAGTTCTGGCATCCGGATTGTCCTCGCTACTCGCATGTCAAGAGCAAAATACATCAATGCACAGAGTGCGGCTGGCGCTGCGGACTGGAGTTTGTCAGTCAAGATCTCAGCTTCATCCAAATGCAAGTTCTGCTTGCCTGCAGTGTTACCCGATGTAGGGAGTTGAGGATGGATCTGGTGGGGCTGCGGGATAGAGCGCACTCACGTGAGTGTCGCTAGGAAAAGATGTCAATCTGACTGAGCTGAAATATCACGGTCACAGAGATTGGATGCGTACGAGCAAGCAGAATATTGTGCTTCTTGTCAGGACAGAGTCTCCGGACAAGATAATTCCCAGATGGGCTCCCACTACGATGAAGGGAAATCAATAACCTCCACTAATAGTCCATGCCAATGGTGGACATACGCCAGCCGGTAGTCGACTCCATTGAGCCTACGAATATGTAAAAGGTCTGTTGTTACGGGATTTAGTGCCAATACAGTACACCTGGAGGTGTCATACTGTAACAATACTGGAAACAAGTCCCGCCACGAACAAAATGGTGCAGACGGTGACAAGGTATGCGTTCCGAGATATTGCCTGCTAATGGATCAGCTGTGGATAAATCATAGTAGATCTGGAACCCTCACCCAAAGACGACGGCAGAAAAACATCTGCACATAGAATGCGGTAATAGCCCCAAGGGGCAGGCTGATATTCGGAAGCCAGTGTGTGCGTAATAAATTATCTACCGCCTCCGGATTTCCGAACGTTGCGATATTTTGTATCCACGTCATCGCTCTATGACGAACCTCGATGCAAATTTGGAGAAGAATAGAAGACACTCACAGCGATTGCAAGCTCTTCATCGTCGTCATGAACACAAGGCCCGCCACAAAGAGCTTCATCCATATCGAGTCGCGTTTGTTCCGACTCGTGTAGTGCGCAAACTGTATGCACAGAACGCCCTGAAGAAATAGGGAAAAGCAGACTCCGATATCCTAATAAAGCTAGAGTGTGAGTAGCCTATTATCCGGGAATCCTGTGTGGCACGTACCCATCCACCGAGGACATAGGCCTCCATCCTGGTCAGTTCGGAAGGCATGATGTCGATGGATTAGTTGGTCCTCGTGAAGCATTTATTTGTATGCGAAACCAGGGTACGTTAAAAAATACATTTTGATTTGGGTCGGCACAGATGCCGGGATAATTGGTTGTTTCAGTAACGACATAGCGACATACCGCGAGTCCGGCTCAGGTATCTTACTCCACCAGGAAGTAGTGATCCAACTTCCCTGAGACAATGGCGGATCAATGGCAGCAAGGTGACAGGAGAAAGAGGCTTTTAAAGAACACTCAAAATTGGATGCATGAGCCCAAGATCAGTGACCAGCCGGATTCAGCAAACGAACAGCAAGAAATGAGAGAAACCCCTCGAGATTGAACCTGAATGGACACAGAACAACAGAGTGCTGCATTTTGATTTGGGATGTCGAGATACACTGACCGGTTGTTTCAGGCATCCGAGGCCAGCTCAGGCAACTTACTCCACCAGGAAGCAGTGATCCAACTCCCCTGACACGATGGCAGATTAATGCCGGCAAGGTGACGAGAGAGATGGTACCCAAAATTAAACGCATGAGCCCAAGATCAGTGTGAAGCCGGATCCAGCGAACGAGGAACAAAAAATAAGAGACTCCCCGAGATTGAACCTGGATAGAGGCAAAACAACAGAAATTATTCCTCACCTCTGTTGGAGATGCAATCCGGCATCTCGGAGAAGGTGCTGGAAAGCTGACTGATCCGCAGCTGGCTTAGTGATCCAGCCGAAGGATTGACCGAAGAACCGAACTTCTGGGAACTTTCTAGATACATTAGTTACAGTAGTATAAATACTCCGATGAGGAACAGATCCTCATCAGCTTGTAAAAATCTGGTCTAACAACCAATTGTGCAATCTTACTGGATAATAACAACACAAGCTGATATTTTGCACAAACCCGCAGGCTCCTACCCACCGCACGTTACGGGGTTGGGGAAGACAGAGTAGTGGGATTCAAAGCTGGATCACAGTTGTGTAACATAAAAAGACAAATCACTGTTAGCCGAGACAATAGCTTCCGAACTTCCAAGGCCCCAACCCCTCCACGGCAGCTGGTGTTTAACAGATGTAAACAACATAGCCACATTTTGTCAAAATATTCCGTCTCAGTACCTGACCCTCGTAAAAATCTGTGGACTTGCCCCAGCACCTCCCACGAGGTTCTGAACCACGGCTGCCATTTTTAAATGGAGGAAGCACATCAGGAGAAAGGTTCGCAAAAAGTTAGCCAAGCAGGTGGCTATGTTGTTTACGTCTGCGGGTGGCTATGTTGTTTACGTCTGTTAAACGCCAGCCGCCGTGGAGGGGTTGAGGCCTTGGAAGTTCGGAAGCTATTGTGTCGGCTATCAAGGATTTGTCGTTTCCTATTACTATTGCTCATACAGCCAGGAATCAGCTTCCACTACCGCTATTCTGTCTCCTCAACCCCGTAACGTGCGGTGGGTAGGAGCCTGACAAACCCGACGACTACTAGGCATCTTTGATCGCTCTCATCATCTTATCATCTTATCATGTCGACAAACATCATCACCAATTCCCTTCTCGCGACCATTCCGAAGTTAAATCGGAAAAACTTCCATCACTGGAAATTTGCGATCTCCATGGTCTTGCGGAGAGCAGGATGTTGGAATATAGTTCAGGGTACAGAGGAAAGGCCCACAACTAGAGAAGGAGGAGAGAAATGGGATTTAAAGGCAGATGAAGCACTCACTGCTATTGGGCTCACAGTGGACAGTGACCAGTACCAGTACATTCAGGACGCGACCAATGGACAGGAGGCCTGGAAGGCTCTTTCGAAGATTTACGAAAAGAATAGCCGTGCGAACCGAATCGCGCTTAAACGGCAGTTCTATGGATTCTCCCATGACGACACTAAACCCATCCAGGAATATATTTCCGGGATTCTCGAACTCGCAACTAGACTCAAAGCCATTGGAGTCAAGTTGGAAGACAGTGATATTATGGATGTCTTGTTGTTCAATCTGGACAATTCATGGTCCAACATCGCAGTGTCACTTTGTGCGACAGTTGACGACCTTGGGACAGTTTCGGACATCACCGGAGCTTTACTTGATGAGGAAGGACGGAGAGGCGGACCGATTTCCGATCAGCCGAGCGATGCCGCATTTCACACGACAGAATCGCGACAGAAAGTATGCTTGAATTGCCAGAGGAGTGGTCATACAATAAAGGAGTGTTGGGGAAAGGGAGGACAGGGGAAGAAGAAGTGTTACAGTTGCCAGAGGGAAGGACACCTCTCGTTCAATTGCCCCAACGCGAAGGAAACCGCCAATCAGGCAATGGAAGATTCAGACTCCGAGGACATCGCTTATTAAAGCACCATTGACGAAGAAGAAATCGAGTCCAAGAGATGGACAAATAGGAAGAGTAGAACAGATCAAGAGATGATCTGGAAATTTTGGGAATTGGCAAGAGATGCCGAATTGAGGAAGAGTGTTGGAGATGCAATCCGGCATCTCGGAGAAGGTGCTGGAAAGCTGACTGATCCGCAGCTGGCTTAGTGATCCGGCCGAAGGATTGACCGAAGAACCGAACTTCTGGGAACTTTCTAGATACATTAGTTACAGTAGTATAAATACTCCGATGAGGAACAGATCCTCATCAGCTTGTAAAAATCTGGTCTAACAACCAATTGTGCAATCTTACTGGATAATAACAACAACCTCACAAAGGATTGGGTGCGGCTTCAACTACACCCATTCGGAATGAACTAGACGCCAAATATTCGGTGCAGGGTGGGTGTTGTGACGCCACAATTTGGCCCCGAAACCTTCAACCCCTCTCGACGTCATTGCCAGAAAGTCCACGGCGTTTCAGGAGAGCTTGGAGCCGTAGCCCGAACGGAAAATACACCTGGATCGCAGTAATAGAGATCGACGAGATACACGGCTGGGCAGCGTCGTAAAATAGCAATGAGGTTTGGGCTGCGATTGAAAGAGTAAGCGGTGAAAATGGAGAGGTTAATGTTCCACCGTTTGGTGTATTGGGGGCAGGGGACCCTTTAGGTAAGTAGGTTCCGCTGTACTACTGAAACCCACCTAAAGGGTCCCTGCCTTTACCCGACTGCCATCACTGCTATTGCCTCCTTCGTCCCCTCGCTTGCGAAAATTTCTTTTCGGTCTTGGAAAATCTGGTATGTTGTACATAGAAACTTGTTAGGCCTGTAACCATAACCATAAATCAATCTTCTCCGAAGCTCCTCGTTTCTCCTTCTCCGGGCTGGTCTATGACTCCCAAGGCGGGCACAACTGGGCACAACCCTCAAACAGCGGCCCTCTCTCTGCCCCAACCGCAGTCTCAATCCTCGTTGTCTGGCCCTTCCTCCGCCCCGCCCCCTCCAAATGCAAGTTCACTTCCTGGGCGCGGAAGCAGAGCCTCAACACTGCGGAAGAGTACGGGAACGGCAATGGGCACGGGCAGGAGCGGGACAACGTCGAGGATGTAATGGCGCGCCTGATCTTCCAGGCATGCGTCGACTTCGAGACCCAGCCGATGGTGGTCTTCAATGCCTCCGCACTGCCGGACCCCAAGCGGGTCGACTACGACGTCCTCCTCGCGCGCATCACCGCGTACCTCGCGCTCTACGTCGAGTCCGCCGACTACACCGTCGTCTTCTTCGCCGCCCCTGCCCCGCGCGGCGCACAGCACACCCCGAGCTGGAGCTGGGTCAGGAAGGCGTATCGCTCCCTGGGGAGGACGTACCGTTGACATACCGCAAGAATCTGAAAAGGCTGTATATTGTGCATTCGTCGTTTTGGTCCAAGAGTGTGTGCCTGCTGATATTCTTGACTGTAACTTGACTCGCGCACTAGTGCTCTTCAGCCTCGCAGGCGCGATCATCCCGCTCAAGTTCTTTCGCAAGCTCGTGTATATCCCCACGCTCTCCGAGTTCGCGGCCCAGGTTCACACAGATCAATGTGGCGCCGGCGGTGTATCAGTGCGTTTTCTCCCATATCGTCCCCTTCCATATAGATACGTGCTAGCCTCGACTCCCTTTCTTTCTTTTGCTTGCGGCAGCACACCGTTTTTCCTGGGCTCTCCGCTCTGCCGCTGCCTTTGCCTTTGTCTTGCTCGTTCCCGTTCTCGAGATGTGACGAGACAGACGAGACAGATCTGCCGCTGCTTCGCCCGACCCTGGGTTCTCAGCGGATACGGGGAGGGGGGCATGCGAGCATTTGCATGCGCGGACCCCCGGCGGCGCTGCACCCGGATCTCTGTGGTGTGCGATGCCTGCGCATCGCATCCGATTTCGAGGTCCTTTCCGATCTTTTTTCTCTTTTCCGGAGGATGGTCCGCAGCGTGAAGTGTAGCTTGGGCCTGCCCTTCCCTCCCCTTGACCTTGAACAGACAGACTCAGGCGGTTGACACGCACGCGCAGCAGGCGTATACGGTGTTTTGATCTATCAGCGCTCCCCTGATCAGCGGAGAGCCATGATGTATCAAAGCCTCTAAGTCAGCGGAGGCTCTGATACATCGGCTCAGCATCCTCGGCCATATTCCCCGCCCCGCGCATGTGCCTCCCGCCATTGATGGTCCGTGCGCATGGGCGCATCGCTCCGTCCAAATTGGGTGATTATTTACATTTGTTACTTCCCAATCATTCCCCATCATCGCTCTTGCTCCTCCACCACACTAGCTCCCCTTCCCCTCTGCACCCCACTGCAATTCTGTGCCTTCGCCATGCTGTCCTTCCGAGTCCTCGCTACTTCGATGTCGCTTCCTGAGCTTTGAATGGCTCTGATTCCCCCGGAAATGACGCTGCGCTGACCACGCCGATGCGACGAAATTTACACAAAAGCTGCACCTGAGGGCGGATCAGACTGAAAGTCGGTAACTCGTCTCTTTGACATTCGATGGAATATCCCCCCAAAGAACAGCTCGTGAAAGCGCTCTGACGGCCTGCAATTGCCCTCGCTTTCCCCAGAATATATTTGGGTCTCCTGATATCACCTGGCATTCAATTCCTCCCAAAATACACTGGAGCTAACCCCCGTACCCATATTTCCTGCCCCCGAAATTTCAGCCCCACCCGCAGCAGGCCCCGCCCGCTACTACGCGCCCACCCGCCGCCACCTCCCGAAAATTACTCCGTGGCCCAGCGCGCTGCCCGTGTTCCTAAACACCTTCCTACGCCATGCGGTATGCATGTGCTACCCGCCCCCAGCACCGCCGTGCGTCTGTTTGCTGTCCCGCCCCGCCGCTCGCTGCCCGGGCTCGCGCCACCTATTCTGCTCGGCCGCACCCTGCGCCAGGCGTATCCCAGGGGCCCAACACCTTCCTCTGTATGCCCCCCATGCGCCGCGCACGCGCGCGCCGCCCGCCCCTGTTGCACCGACCCAGTGCGCACTGCCCCACCCCCGGCGCGCATTGCGTACCAGCGCGCGCCGCGCCGCACCCACCCCTGGCCCTGAGTCGTTTCTTCGGGATGCTCCCCAGGCGCCGCGCACACTCACGCCGCCCGTAGCTGTTGTGCGCCGATCCAGCGCCCGCCGCCCTGCCCCCACCGCGGACTGCGTTTCCGTGCGTGCCGCCGCTGGGCCCACTTATGGGCTCAGTCAATTCTTTGGGATTTACTCCGGGTGCCCGCGCATGTGCTCGCCGCCGCAGTTGTTGCGCCGACCCGGTGTGCGCTGGCCCGCCCCTGCATGGCGCACCCTCATGTGGCGCGCACCCGCCGCCGCCCGCCGCTGTTGCGCTGACCCAGGGCACTCTGGCCCGCCCCCCACCCCGCATTGTGTACCGCCAGGCCCATTTTTTCTCCTGCGGGCCTGCGTGCACGACTTGGTGTAGTTGATCAATATCTACTTGGTTGTTTAATCAATACACCGATTATTTTACCTTTTTTTTGGTCCGCTCTTTGATATCTGAGTTGTTTTTGAGGAAGCAAATACCATTAAGCCCCTGAACGAACAACTGCGCAGGTGAACGCAAGTGTGCCGAGATTATTTCGCGAACTGATATCGCGGACTGATATCAGTTCGCGAGATGATTTCTCTCGCGAACTGATTGACACAACATTTTTAATACCTCGACCGGCTCTTGTGAATGCCTCAACTCTTTTAGAATACTAGTTCGGTGCATTTCACCTATCCAATGTGATTTTTTTTGTGAACTTAGATTACACTGTTGAAGAGATATAATGAAATAGATCGCGAACTGACATTGAGACCAGAATCCATTCTTGTTTAAGCAATGCTACTTACCTGGCTCTCAATCGACGTTTCTGAACGACGCCAACACTTTCCCTCTTCGATCGCTACCCTCGTCTTTACATTCCCTAATGTGCAGATACTCATTCCCAGTACTCAAAACGACCTAGATGTATCCAGGGAAGAGGAAAGTGCGAAATTGAAGGGTTGGGGTGGTTGCAGCGGACATCAGTTCACGAGGTAAATTCTTTCCGCGGGTTTAGAATGGCGGAAATTGACCAGGGTCTCGCACAAGCACCTTTGTGGTATACTCAGTATCGATGCAAGGTTATATTGAGAATAGCCAGGGGGTTTCCTGCATTGTATTCGCGTTAGTTATTTCGCAAACTGATATCAGTTCGCGAGATGATTTCTCTCGCGAACTGATTGACATCTTATTTTTACACTTCGACTGGCTGTTGTAGGTGCTTCAACTCCTTTCAGATACGAGTACAATACTTACATTTCAACTATCAAATCTGATTTTTTTTTTGAATTTAGATCACACCGTTGAAGAGCTATAACATATCGGTCGCGAACTGATATTATTGGGAGATTTCATTCTTTGTTTAGTATGGCTAATCTACCTGGCTCTCAACCAAGACTTCTTGATTGACACCAACTTCGGTTCTCTTTCTTTGGTACACCCATATTCACATCCCCTGATGTTCAGCTCATGATTTACACATCCATAGATGTCGCCAGGGAAGAGTAAATCGCGATATTAGAGGATGGGGGTGGTTGAAACAGACACCAGTTCGCGAAATGATCCTGGTTTCAGTTTCCAACTGGCAGTACATATTCAATGGAAATTATCCAGAGTCATGCAAAAGGCTTCTATGGTACATCTAGTAGAAATGAAAGGTTAGATTGACAATAGATACGAGGTTACCTGCATTATATTCACCATAAACGCCTCTTAAGCGCCTGTTAAGCGCCCATTTCGGAGGTTGGTCCGCGCCTTCGGAGGCGTTACCCGACGTGACAAACGTAACACTTTCTGCTTTCCACTACCACCATCTTCGTCCGAACTCACTAGCTTTGCCATTCCATCGCACCGCCTGCTAAAAGACTTCGTTTCCACATGTTCAAGACCCTACTTTTGCTTTTACAGCACTTTCTGTTCAGCAAAACCCCGCTACCGGTACTTTCTGCTTGCGTCAAGATTGATGGCTCGCAGCTATCAGTTCTCGTACAAACTGCAAGAAATGCTCAAAGTCTGACTGGGAGGATGTCCTAAAGCTGGTTCCCGCAACATTTTGGCCTGGACAAGGCTGTCGAACTGGGAAATGGTTAGGCCCACCACCACCACAGCCGGGCCCTTTTAGCGCCCCCCTTTCCGAGCGGGCGCCCGTAGGTGCGTGGCTCGAGGGCGGTCTCTTCCAGACCACTCCCGCTTCATTGTCGACGGGCAGACAGTCGTCGCGCCCACACACAAAATCCCAAACGCGGTGGACGACCAGGGCTTCATCGTAAACTATGTCGCAGTCCCCTGCTCCGCCGCCGCCTCGCCCACCTTCCTTTCGGCCTCGGCCGGCGCAAGCGCACAGACGAGCGCAATGGTGAGTCTATTGGCAAGCACGCGGCGACCCAGTCTGCCCGCGGTGCACCCCAACAGGAGCTTCTGGGGAGGGGGCCACGCGGGCGTCCAAGCATACGCTGGGAAGGCGGGGGCGGGATGGGGACGGGGACGGGGACGGGGACGGGGACGGGGAGGGGTCGTCCGATAACGAGAGGGACAGCGCGCCGTCGGCCTTCGCCCCGCCACCGTTCACCCCGACCTCACCGTTCTCGCCCAACGCAAGCGCCGCGTCCGCCTACCCAGCCTCGGCCCGCCGTTCAGAGCGGTGCATGCGCGGCACTCGCCCCCACCCCAATCGCCGTTCTCGGCGACTTTCTCGCCCGCTCTGGTGTCGCCGTACCCTCCACCGTACGCCCACCCGCTGCCGCCGTCGCCCTCCGCCGCACTCGCCTCGCCCACGCGCTCACCGTACGCACTGCACCCACGCACTCGCCGTACGCACCGCACCCTCTGCTGTCGCCCGTGCCGTCCCAGGCCAGCCGGGGCAGGCGCTGATACTGCCCCCGCTGACGCACATGTACAACAAGCACTTGTTGAGTGCGCCATGCCGCGTGCGCTCGGCGCTCCCGCTGTTGCCGGTGCTGGCGCCGCCGGTGGGGCATGAATACGCGCAGTACGCCCATGCGCATGCGCATGTGCAGCACCGCGCTTCGGCCATGCGCACGCACGCCGCGACACGATGTCATTCCCGCTCGTGCCACCAGCGCATGTGCACCGGCGCCCGCGTGCCCCGAGCCACAGGCAGACTCGAATCCACCACCAGCAGCAGCACGACGGCGCAGGCGCACGCACGGGCGTAGACACACCTCCCGCTCTTCGCGTCATCCCCCTGGCGGGAGCTCGATGTGCGTGTGGGACCCGGACTCGCCCCGCGCTATACAGGGACGCCCCGCGCCACACAGGGACCGCTCCTGCGCACTCGTGGTAGGATCGGGAACGCGGACTTCTATGGGCGCGTGGCTCGAGGGTGGGGATGCAGGGCAGGGGCGCGGCGCCTACTGCGGCGCTTGTCGATGCCAGAGCTGAGGCGCCGTGGCGGTGCGGGGCGGGGGCCAGGCGAGATCGCCAGGTGTGTAGGGTAGCTACGGTGTGCGCAGCTGGATCGGGAGGTGGGACGAGCAGGCGATGTGGGACTGGAATGGGGACGAAGACGGTGACGACGATGGACGTGGAGGTGTCTCGCGATGTACGGGACTCCGACGCCCCGCTTTGCGGCACGTCCAGCGTCGTTCGAGGATCCTGCAGAGTAGAACAGGGGATGGACCGAATTTCATATTAAAATTGTGTTTTTTCTGTTTTTCCCTTTTATTGCGGGCTTTTCACTTCCTACTTGACCAGCATGCTTCAATATTATCTATGTACTGGAATTTTGCGGCAAATTTTCCCGTAATTTTGTGACCATCATTGCCGACGACGAGCAAAATATTGATCGCATTTGATCGCAGCGTCGAGCACATTTGATCGATGTTGACCAGATGCGGATGCTCGCCGTCGTCGTGCAGCACAGGGACGGATGCCCAAGACAATTGGGTAATCGTGGGTGGAAGAGACGCTGTGATGATGTATCAGGATGCTCTCTAAGCTAGCGGTTTCCATACATCACGGCTCACCGCTAGTTAGAAGGCTCTGATAGATCACAGTGCTATACTAAGGTGCTTTCGTTAGTAGGCCCAGTGCATGCAACCTTGATTCAATCACTACTTCTGTGGGATCGATACACGAGCTTCCTTTTATTTTCGCTTATATTTCCAGCAGCCAGATTCAAGCCGGATTTCGGATCTGAAGATTGTAAAGTCGGAGACTCGGAGAAGTTTGTGCAAGGCTCAATAGTTTTGCTCATTCAACACGCCGACGTATCTCAAGCTTTCTTTCTCTGGACGAGATATTCTGACTTTGAGTTGATTTCTTTAATATGTTTGGGTTGATTCGATTTTAGTCCGCCGCAAATGGAAATCCCTCAATCGATCACTGGAGCGCTCGACTCAAGGATCGAGCGTGTCTCGAATGCTTCACAACATGCACGACCGCGAACGCAAACGGCCACTGTCTATTATTATGATCCTTCTACACTCGACTTTGGCCTCCGACAAATGACCTTTGAGGCCTACTTCAACAAATTCGACCTGGCCTTTGACGTTTGGCCATCGTTTCCACGCCTTGAAATTCGATACCTTCGATTAGTCTCTCGTAGACAGACGCTATAACAACTTGTGCTCGCAAGCTCGCATGTTATAACCTTCGATACAACTTGGAATATAAATTCTTTTTCTCCCGAAAAACATGGACTGAACTTGGGGTTATATTCATCCGCTCCCACACTTCTCGTCGCGTCTTCTCAGGGTTGATTCCGTTCCGAGCCGATACCGCCGCGCTGTTATTGGACTACAGCATAGATGGTGTCCCGGCGTCAAGCCCTCCGAAGTCCATCGCTGATCCTGGTCAGTCTCATTTGGTGTAGAAAATCGTGTTGATTTCTACTATAATATCGCCCATTTTTCAGCAGACGCGACGCAAAAGCGACCGATGCCAATAACCATGGTGCGTGTAAGATCTAGGAGGTCACCGCGACGAGCGGAAAGGGCCATGGATTAGGTTAGATAATAGGATGCACTGGCGGTGCTGGCGTCTTGGAGAACCGCTAGTATCTCGGCGATGTTCACGGGACAGATCCAATTGAAGAATGCTGCCATGAAGTCCTTCCATTTACGATGACTACCATTGGGCGTAGCGCGGATATGGATTGAGTTTAACAAATTCTCGGAGTTTCCCCCACTCCATGCGGACGGATTTTCCCGCAGTTGGCCCGTAACACAACAAACGGTCCTCCGCGGACAAAGGAACAATGATGTCCTGCATGGATTGGAACCGGGCAGGTCAATTCCCCGAACGTTTCTGGATACAGAATCAGAAACAGAGCCGCTGGTGAACGCATGAATGGAATTCGATTCCAAAATGGTTATGTGCGGAAAATACAGGGGCCTATCGATACATTTGTGCGAGTTTATGTTCAGCCGGTTCATTTCCACTTGATTTCCAGTTTTGATCCAACGAAACCCAGACAAAGCGCCCCCTGCATAGTACCCCATCCAATGAGAAACGGAAACCCAGTGCCCTCCATTTGACAGATGAATGGAAGAATATTGGTAATGATGAACGGAAGAATGTCATTCCCTAAAGTGGTGACAGATCCACGAAGTGCAACACCTGATCACGCTGGAATTTCCCATAGGCCAAGCATAAAAGATGCCAGCATTGAACGGGAACTGCCATACTAAAATGCCCCAGCCAGGTATTATTCAGATCCGACTGAACACGGTGACCTCAGCCTTGACTATAACTGCAAATAGCTTGGAAATCATTGCGGATTCCCTCAGCACCTCGTTCTTGGGTGCCATCATTAACACGACTCATGCTCTTTTGAAAAATATTGAGGCGAGTCTGAATTCGGGGGTGAATATAAATCTAAACCAGTCCTGGTAGACGGTGAAACAGAACAAAGATGACTGTGTTGATCTGCTGGAGCAAACCCACAGATTACTCAGTGCAATCATTATTCTTATATCAAGTCAGATATGGGCGGAGAAATGCCTCCAAGTGTACTGCATTATGTCGGAAAATTCACAGAGTACTTTTCTTGTGCTGGTAAAACTTCGATTCATTGACCACTGCATCAGAATCCTTCACAAAGTCCATGCCTTTGTCGAGGCCCAACAGAAGGGCAACAAAATGAAAAGCTTCTTCCGCCAGGGCGAAATTAGTGCGATATTGAAAGATTGCAGGGCTGGATTGCAACAAGGCCTGGAGTTCTTTCAGGTTTGCTCTCTGTATGGCCCAATGGTGACAGATTGAAGGATGTCTGCCATAGATCCAGATGGCCACTGTTCTACCAAGTGCCGCAGACATGCAGGAGGATGCACAGAAGAGACATCAAGAATTAATTGACATGATTGAAACACTCTCTGATGGAAGTGTTTCGGAAACAGCGTCGACTGTGAGTGATTTAATTATTCTACTGGCTAGGAACTGACCTCCCCGTAGATAAGCCGGCCCTACTTTCAGTCTAATAATAGGTCTGTTTGTAGTGTGGTGTCTTTACAGGATCACTTAGCTTTTTTTTCAAGCTCCAACTCAATCTCAATGCTACCCTCTGAGCCAAAGATCTTCCACGGGCGGGACTCTGAGCTTTCAGACATTCTACAGCTTTTCGAGACCGGAACCCCAAGAATAGCCATTTTGGGTGGAGGTGGCATGGGCAAAAGCTCACTAGTCAAAGCTCTCCTTCACCATCCAACAATTACAGCCAAATATGAGCAGAATCGGTTCTTTGTTGCTTGCAACTCTGCAACAACTGGACTCGAACTTGTGGCACTCATTGGAGCCCATCTCGGACTGAAGCCTGAGAAGGACCTCACTAGACCGGTGCTCAAACACTTTTCCAGCAATCCATCAAGTCTCTTGATTCTGGATGAGCTTGAAACATTGTGGGAGCCTGCAGTGTCTCGTTCTGCTATTGAAGAAGTGCTGTCTCTGCTGGCTGGTGTGAATCATCTTGCATTGATGGTGGGTTCTCCAAGTTGTGGACCAGATTTTCCACTCACACCTTATCAGATCACCATGCGAGGAGCAGAAAGACCAGCAAAAGTCCAGTGGACTCGGCCCTTCTTTCCACCTTTGAAACCTCTAGACCAAGATGCTGCTCGTCTCACATTTATTGATATTGCAGATAATGGGCATACTCTGGAAGAGGTTGACAGAATTCTCTCTCTGACAGACAATATGCCACTTGCAATCAATCTACTTGCCCATTTGGCTGACTCAGAGGGCTGCTCCAATGTTTTATCCCAGTGGGAGAAGGAGAAGACTGCTCTGATCTCTGATGGCTTTGATAAAAGATCCAACTTGGATCTATCCATTTCACTATCCTTATCAAGTCCCAGGATCAAATTGCTCCCCCAATCACAGGAGCTCCTGAGTCTCTTGTCAATACTCCCAGACGGTCTTCTGGATGTGGACCTCATACAAAGCAAACTTCCACTGGAAAGCATTCTTGGATGCAAGACAGCATTGAAGTCTACTGCTCTTGCTTACAGTGATGAAAATAAGCGCCTCAAAGTTTTGATGCCAGTCAGAGAGTATATGCAACAGCATTGGCCTCCTGGGGATCATCTCGTGCAGATTCTGCTCAAATATTTCCATGATTTACTTGAGTTTTTTGCAAAGTACCGGGGAACACAGTCCAGTGCTACAGCAGTTCCCCGAATAGTATCAAACTCTGCAAACATCCAGAATCTCCTTCAATGGGGGTTCCAAAGGGAAGACTCAAACTTTTTGGGAACCACTTACTGTCTCTGTTATTTCAACCTATTCAGTCGGATCAAAGGCCAGACACATACCCATCTGATTGGCCAACTACACAATATCCTTCCGCACCTCAGTGATCATACACTCCAAGTTCGTGTCATTACTGAGCTACTGAACTCATGGGGCTACTATGAAATGTGCGATCCAGGGGTTCTGATCCCTCAAGGATTGGAACACTGTGGGAAATTCACCGATCCAGATGTTAAATGTATGTTCTATGTACAACACTCATTTCTTGGGACTCACATGAACTCTCAGGCTCCTTTTATATTGCCATGACACAGTATTATTCCGATTTCAAGCCAGATTATCTAGAAGCCATAAAGATGTGCAAAAGAGCTCTCTCTTTAGCAATTTCAACTGGGTACACCAAAGGAGAAGGGCAGGCTTTGAATGCTCTTGCATGGATTGATTTTTTGCGTGACAAATACTTGAGTGCCACATCATATGCACATCAAGGTCAGAGGCTGGCCAGGGTTTCTGGAAACATATATGGAGAGTCACAGGGTGCCCGTATGGAAGCCATCTTCTGGCGAGAACTTGGTCATTACAAGAAAGCTTTCTTGTTGTGCATCAGGGCAAGATATCTCCTCGGTCTATGTGATATGTCTGGTAGTGAGACAAATGTGGGCATAATGGACACTGAGGCTGCCTGCCATGTAAGAAAATCTGAATATGATATGGCCTTGAAGATTTATACCAAGATGCTGCTGATTGTCTCTGTGGACCAGAGTCCATATTTGCATGCAGTAACATTGATCAATGTTGCTGAAGTTCAGTTGCTGATGGGTGCTCCAAAAGATATAGTAGAGAGGAGCATCACTCTTGCTCAATCAATATTTACCGGTCTTGGAATGAGGGTGTTGGTCACCACCTGTGAAGTTGTACTTGCAGCCCTTTATCTCAGGGAGAAGGATCTAGTGACAGCGAAGCTACTGTTTGAAAAGTTCTTGAAATTTGGCCTAAGCAGTGACAATGAATTCCTCTGTCTCAAATGGTTGGGAAATGCCGGCCAATGGGGTCCTGGCTATTCAATGTCCAGATGGACAACCATATTTCTCATACATTCTGTCAAGTTTAAGAAGCCCCTTGAAGTCCATAAAGCCCTCCAATTTCTTGGCGATGTGTTCCTTCATCAGGGAGATAAGGGCAGTGCTATGAGCTTGTTTACAGTTGCGCTTGAGGGGTTCACCTATATGGATGTTCACCAGAGCAGAGCAGAGTGCATGCTGAGACTCGGTGACATTGCCAAAGGATGTGGTGACTTGTTGAAGGCAATGACACTCTGGAACATGGCGAGACCACTGTTTGAGTGTTCATCACAAGCCCAACAAGTGGAACACATTGATCATAGAATAGCTAGTGCCAGCAGAGATGTGCAACTCCAACACAGGAAGAGCATAACTCATCTGGCAGAGCTCAATGCACCCTCGAGCACGTGCATGGTAGAAGAGGTTGAGGTTGATGAAGACGACATTGAAAACATTGAAAGCATGGTAGAAGACAAAAGAGACCAGGATCCAGTGTCAATTTGATATGGAGGTAGGCTGTGAGTCGAATTTATGTGCTGTTGGTAGGTAGGTAGGCATATTCTGGTGTGCTCTCATTGGGAAAAATCCAGGATTGTACTACATACAGGTTTCATGAGTATGCTACGGATATTCTTTTTCTTCTGCTATTTCACAACTGAGTACCTTGCTTTCAACATGTTTAGTACAAAAGAAAGACTGGTGACTGATATGCTCAGAACCTATATAAGAAACACATAAATAACCCCACTTGACTTGAGATCGGCACAGAAACAGTCCAGAGACTGTTCCAACAACCAACAAACAAATCAAACGGCAATATCTGCACGTTTCCAGAGATCCCGACAAGTTACAGCCCCTAGTACAGGGCCTTGTAAAGGTTGTAGGAAGAGGTTTCATATCTCAAAGATACAAAGAGCAAGCTGCGGAGAATGTGTTTCTAGACACGGTGGAAACATAGTTTCCAATCAAGATAGATTTACAGCTTCACAGTGTGTGTGTGTGTGTGTGTCCAAGCGACAGAGAAACAAGTTTAAAGTAGTCCCGTAGACTCAAGTAAGGCCCCTGGTTTATAGGCCAAGAGTGTTTACAGAGTTTTCCCTAACAGGTACTTTCTGAGCAGCGCACAGCAGTCGCGTTTCCAAAGTTTTCCCCAGACAGTACTTTCTGAAACCCGCTCTGCAAACAACAACAATAATGTTTCTTTCAACAGAGTCCCAATTCCAACAGATTCACAGAGTTCTTAACAGTTTCCAGGCAGAGCCCAAGTGCGTTTCCAGAATAATATATGATTCAGAAACAAATAAGATTTTGACTAATAATGCTACTCTATGAGAGTGTGTTTGTCAAGGATCCCAGATCAACCCATTGCGCAAGTGTATAGCCTACTATTTCAGGGGAAGATGCTGTGTCCATTGTAGAAACACCTCCGGCTACTTATACAACCACCAAGACACAATTACAAAGCCCAAAACACAATCCCAATGAGTCAAATGTCCGTTTATCTGCCTCTTTAACCGTGTTTCCATCGGTTGCTCTTCTGAGTGTCACCTCCCATTGGTTCCCCACTGTGAGCACACCATGTTCCTTTGCCAATTACAAGGCAGGAACCTGTCAGCAGCACCCCTGTATTATTCAGAGGGTGTGTCGATCACCAATAGATCAGCACTGCACTCGTTCAACCTGTTTCTGCTTCAACTCAGCTCTCCCCTCTGTTACAATGCAGAACTTGATAATACTCCTTTGTAGGTTTCAGGAGATACCTGTTTCTGTGGTGTTTCCCAGAAAGGGTTCTTGAGAAAGAACCTTAGAACACCTTTAGAGTTGTGATCCAGATCCTTGGAATAGCCGACCACCTGTTTCGGTGTATCTGCATTCAATGGAAACCGACAACTCAAGCAACCGAAACACTTGTGACCCAACGCGTCCCTTTAGCATCTCAACACAACACAATACATTGCCTAACTCCCATTCCTTTGACCTGTTTCCGTTATTTCAAGTGGATGTTGGAAACAAGTCAAACAAAGTTCCTTGACTTGTTAATTCACTGCACGTTCCCTTACAGTTTTCAGGGTGAGACTAGCCAATGGACATTCCAATTCCTTAGAACATCCACCCATTTCTCCGTGGTTTGCCCAACAGCTACCAGGAACCAGTACTGTTGCATAGAAACAATAGTTTCAGCAATGAGCACAATCAGAAACACGCAAAATTACGTGTATCTAACTATGGCCTAATTATTGGCTTATCACCGGTAGGGTAAATGAGATGAAGTCAGGACCTCAGGGTGGCCTGACCCCCAGAATCAACGGAAAAACAGTACCATTCCAATGTTGTTCCAGTGAGTAATAGGTGTATTCTACTGACCTGAATACCCGGTAGAATAGTATGTGAAAACTGCAAGTGTGTGTGGCTGCTAAGCATTGTATGGTGTTTAAGTTCCTAGTTTAAATGAGACAACAAATGAATGCCTATATCGAGTTCTCATTGAGTGCCAAGGGATCTCATTGAGTGCTGGAGTGCAAGAGGCAGGTGGTTTAATGGGTTGCAGGGAGCAAGTACTTGAATAGAGAGGTTGCGGTGAGCCACCAGAGCCACTGGGAGTCACCCAGTGGCTCTGATGGCATGTGGTGGGGAGTGGCTACCACATTTGGTGGTGGCTGAATATATAACATCAAAACACTTGTTTTTCTTTGCTTCCATCTACTTCACGCCCATGCAGACCCATGCCTGTGCAGACATGATCTACAAGAGCAAAAGTGCCGGCTGTAGACACTTGAATCATTAATATATTTACCCAATGCTGAAGAAATGACCTTAGCAGACTAGTGGATTGCATTCAAGCCTCCAAGATAGCTTAGAGAAACATATTGAGGACACCCAAGCAGCCACCAGTGACCAGATCAGCCACCATATGCGGTAGCCACTCTTGCTCATTACTGGATGGATTTTCCTCAATTTTTTTTTTCATTCTGAAAGGTAGGACCCGTCGGCTCAAATTCCGCTACTTACGAAGACGATCAAACGAGAACTGATAGAAAGCAAGCTCATTCTCAAGAACTAGTGCATTTTCAAGCCCAAGTCCAATCATAGTACTGGCTAGCTTAGTTTTTAGAGCTGTGTCTAGCATGAGAATCCTCATCCTTTTTTCTCTTTGGATTCTCCCGCTAGGTGCATAGTATTTCCACTCCTGTATTTAGTACCTATATTTATACTTTGGATTCCCCCATGTGCTGAGTTTAAGGTTGCCCTTACACAAGTGTTGTGCATAGACGGTGCAGTTGAATGCCCAGATTCAACTGTAAACCTTGGCGACTTTTGGATGGTTTCATGCACCGGATATCATATTCAACGGAAAATTCAAGAATAAATCAGACTGAAACCAGAGAGTGTCCATAATCATATTCCACCCCAAGGATGTGTTGAAACCATTAGAAATGAGTCTGATGTAAAAAAATCAAATTATATGGATCTTTATATGGCTCCTGATTGGTTGAGTAGGTCAGGTAAATGCCACCACATACATTGAAGGTGTCCGGACACGTCTGCCAATGGCGCAAACACAACTGCCAGGTGGCAGATAGACTTTCCGTCTCTGGACACAACATCGAAAGCGTGTCTGAGCCGGTTTGTGTACCATGGACTATTCAAAACTCAGGAAACTGCAGTTACAATACATCTGCTGGGCTGGCAGACGTGTCTGCCACGAAAAGTGTGTGAACACCCCCCACTTCATGATAAGGATTTTACAGCTATTTGAGGATGTAATGACACTGCCGATCATTTTATAAATAAGAACAACTTCTGATACTTCCACTCTTGTCGCGTCCATTGTGAGCCCAGTTCTTGACGAAATCCCCTGTGAATAGGTGCGTTCGAAAGCGTTTCAAAGCCGCTTTCATTCTAATGTGGTCTCATTCTCTATCTACGCGTTTTATTTTCGACCTTATTCGGCTCCAGCGCGTGTACGCCGCCATCTTGCAGGTGTCTTTTCTTGCTCAGTTCTCCATCGATTTCCCTCAAACCAGGCGTAATAGAACAAGATTCAGTGGATCTCCTCAACCGTGCTCTCCGTTCCTACCAGCTTGCTACCGAAAACTGTCTTCCTACTCGCCCGGACAACTATTCTTGCTCTTTCTTGCTCATCCTGGTGCCGATTCTACCCAATCCAGGTGCGTCACAGAGCTCATTCTTTGGTATCTGAACTGATCTGGCGGCCTGGCAGCTGCTCATCATCTACTATGTCCAAACGCGCAGCCTCACGCAAGATTTCCACTTCCATTGCTACCCTTGCTGCTCAAGACGAACTGGGATCGGACGATGAAATGGGACTGGACCCCGATGCCAACATGGATGTTGATCGTACTCTTGTCGAAGAGGGAGAGGGAGACGACGAAGTGGTAGAAAACAACGAAGTGGAAGAGGAAGACGATGACGACGAGGAAGATGACGATGATGACGAAGAGCAGGAGGAAGAGGACGAGCCGGAAGATGAAGAGGACGACGACGACGAGGTGGTTGTGGTCCCTCAGAAACGTAAACGTGGTGCAAGTGCGAAAAAATCAACTGGTGCGGAATAAACCCAATATATTTCCATCCCCTTGCCTCCAGTCCCTCACATCTCGGCTGACTGTCTCTTTCCCCCAGATAAACGACCTGCCCCACGCGAAATCGAATACAAGATCGCCATTTACACGGCCCAACAGATGAGAAAGTCGAGATCATCACGCGGGCCACCCATCACTCAAGTTGTCAACCTTTTCAGTAACGAGTCGTGGAGTCGGCTCAAGACCCATATCCTTACAAAAATCAACGGTGTTCTCAACCCCATCCATGTCAATTTTTCGATTACACCATCACCTTCACCATCCCACGTCAAGTCAGCGATCCAATGTATCTCGCGGACGTCGAACACAACGACTATCTCGTTGAGAAAGCCCTCTTGATCCAGAAAAATCCGGTCGCGAAGATCGTTGTCGAGCCAAAAGAGGTATGAGACCTTGCATACTATAATTGGTATAACTGATCGTTCTCGTAGGATTCCTCTGCAACCGATAAAGAAAATGATGCAGACACGGCCGCCACCAAACCCAAGTCCAAAAACGGAGCTAAGACGAAGGTCTGTGATTCTGTCATGAGTTCTGGATCACATATTTACAACGTGATAGGTTCGGAATGCTCGCGACATTTTGCCCGCAAATGTAGCACTCAATGAGAAAATCGGAGAGCTGCGTGAGAGATGGAAGTGTTTAGTGCCAGGCGGCCCTTGCGGGAGCGCGCATTGCTTTGTCAGCCTGACCGATCCAGAACACTTGCCGCTATCTCATGAGCACATGGAGAGTTGGGGTGCTGCCTGGGTGAGTATTGTGCACGCAGATTTGAGCAGTACTGATCTTCAGGTGGTTAGCTGAAAGGAACACAATTTGCTGACATCGACACGCCGCCGAATAATGAACTGTTCGACAGAGTAGCCGCCGCCGCCCGTGGGGCTAAATCTCCGCTTCTGCAGCGTCGTCTCGATCTTAAAGAACAAGCAGCTGCCAAGAATACTCCCGCGGCACCGCAGGTGCATATCAACTTTCCTCCCGATTTTGCAAACTTTCTCCGCCCCGTCGCCGCTCCCGCCCCCGCCGCTCCCAATGCTTTCATTCCTCCACTCAACACTGCAGATATGCTTATCCCTCACCCTCGCATTCCGGGCCCAGACCTTTCTATTGAAGATTTTTGTTCCCTTTATGATCTCGACACCGACATCTGCGACCGATTTAAGGAACACAAATTCAAACGCAGCAATGCATTCAAGTTTGTGGAGGTCAATGAACTAAAGGAGATGGGTTTTTTGCGAGGTGAAATAGCAGAACTCAAGGTCGCGATTGGAGTGTGGTCACAGTTACCTGTTGTGCAGTAATTTTTTTTTTTCAGTGTATCGCAGTCAAGTTCGTGGTCCATGTAATTTGAACAGTTGTAATTCAAGTACATCAGAAGTAACCAGCGTGAATAAAATACCCGATAGCATCCGACTCCGTAATAACATTCATCGCCTCAAGCATGTCATAAATCAGCGCATGAGGCTCGTCGTCATCGCCGTAGGTGAAAATGTTGTTGTTGCGGCGAATCCAAGCCTTGATCTTGGAAAAGGCCTCTTCGATGGGATTCAAATCGGGGGAGTATGGCGGGAGATACACGAGGCGTACACCTAGGCAATATAAATATATAAGAAAGTTAGCGGCAATGTCACTCACTGAAACGATCACACAATCCAATAATTTCATCCCCATGGTGAATTCTAGCATTGTCCATAACAAGCACGCTCGATGGGCCAGGGTATGGAGAGCAGAGGGGGAGCTGGAGAACAGTTTTGAGTGAGAAGAGCATAGAATAATAAGGGAAACTTGCGACTTGATGCTCAAGGAAGCTTAGAAACTGGTCACGATGCATGGATCCCTCAACAACCGTGCTCGTCAGCATCCCACGCGATGTAAGAACACCCGTAGCAGTCAGACGGCGGCCACGAACTGCTTTCCGGTGCTTGGTTGCGCGTTTACCTTTTTTGGCTCGTCCGAGTCGCCGGCCAGGGGTTTTGTCATTTTTCGAGGTTTCATCAAGAAAAGCAAAGCAATCGGCTGGAATCTGGGAAATTTCACGAATGTAGTCAAGCCGAGATGGCTTGCTTCGCTCTTCCGCAACTTCGTCCAGTTTTTTTGTAGACATCCCGGCACGCTCGAGCTCGCGATGTATGGTGGTGTAGTGGACCGAAATAAAACGGTTGTGTTTAAGAAGATTGAGAAGCTCGTCGAGGAACCAGTCCGGTCTGTGGTGGATGAGGCTGATGAGATAGTCGATGTCGTCATGATGCAGAACTCGTGGGCGGCCGGTACGGTTCTGAGGCCGCACAACATCGCCGGTGGTGCGCCACAGACGAAGAACACGAAAGAATGTACTGCGTGAGAATCCAATGCATGCAAGGATTTGTTTGATAGAGAGATGGCCTTGTTCGTACAGATTCAGCGCAGCAATTTTCACATCTCGACTGATACGGCGGTTGCCCATTTGTGGGTGGATAAGAATAAGCTGATACGCCTTCTAGGTCAACCAGAAAGCTAGAAGTGGAGGCATAGAAAACGCACTTTGAATTTGAAGAATTGGTACAATAAGCCACAAGGACAAGCGAAAATAGTGCGAAAAGTGCGCCAGACAAAGCAAAAACTGGATTTATCAAGGCAGCAAACTGAGGGGATCGCGGGCACGGTTAGGAAAACGCAAAAAAGGCCAGATGAACGCACCTACCTTGATTAGGTAGAATCGGCACCAGGATGAGCAAGAAAGAGCAAGAATAGTTGTCCGGGCGAGTAGGAAGACGGTTTTCGGTAGCAAGCTGGTAGGAACGGAGAGCACGGTTGAGGAGATCCACTGAATCTTGTTCTATTACGCCTGGTTTGAGGGAAATCGATGGAGAACTGAGCAAGAAAAGACACCTGCAAGATGGCGGTGTACACGCGCTGGAGCCGAATAAGGTCGAAAATAAAACGCGTAGATAGAGAATGAGACCACATTAGAATGAAAGCGGCTTTGAAACGCTTTCGAACGCACCTATTCACAGGGGATTTCGTCAAGAACTGGGCTCGCAATGGACGCGACAAGAGTGGAAGTATCAGAAGTTGTTCTTATTTATAAAATGATCGGCAGTGTCATTACATCCTCAAATAGCTGTAATTGCTGTTACGAGTTTTGGCAATTACCAACGTACTAATGACTTTGAGAGTCATTCAAAGGCAAGGAAACTGAGTTGAAGAGTCACAACCTATGTTCTGCTTAAGTCTATGCAGGCTGAGGGTAGTCTCTTGCACTGACTTCCCACTTACAACCTCGTTCTGAAGTCTGTTAGTTACTGCACCTTGATTACCATTACCTGCCCTTATTATGTAAGTTTCCATTTTGGGAGCTCACGTGTTTGTGTCCTGGACACGTCATATTGTGTTGTTGATGCATTTTTCAAAGGTTTCTGTCTTGGAGCAGCATTAATTGTTGTTTTGTGCTCTATAATACACTATCATAGAAAAAGGACACCATGGGAGGGTGTCAACACCCAATTGTACACCTGGAGCTGCTTTTGATGCCAACTCACGCACAACTGACCAGGCAGGAATCACAAATACTATTCAGAAAACTCTTGAACCTATTATAGACCTGAGAATGTGTTCCTAAGAAATTTGTCGCACCTTGACATCTGAAAACACGTTGCAGTTTCATTTAGATCCAAAAAAGGAAAGCTTAAATAATAAGGGTGGGTTATGATAATCAGGGCATGGTGGCTAGGACTAGGTCGAGGGCTACTTGGTCCAATTACAACAAAATCATGAGGAAGACCATCTCTCAATCAACATGTACCTGCTGGTTGACATCAAGGGCAGAATGGGATTTATCTCAAACAAAAATCCGGTACAAGTGGTTACGCGGTCCTGATCGAACACTGCCACCGGGCCTGAGAAAAATTTCCATTTTCCGCATACATTCGGAACTTAGGCGCTGTAAACATGGCGGTGATGTCGACACAAAGAAATCATATATGTTGTTTCGTGATTTGGTTAGTTCCAGACGAGCACAGTCACTGCATTCCCACCCCCTGTAGACACACGTCTGTCGACCTTATCTGATGTGTGTCGCCGCGCGGCGATCTTCGGCTACCTTTGTCAACAGCATTATCTACGCAGATCTACGCCGCCTTTCAGCGACCTTATCTGATGTGTGTTTACGTGGTGTAGATGCACCACATCGAGCCGTCGGCTACCAGAATCTATATGTGTCTTCGCTTGGTCTTCGCCGTTGACGCACGTAGACCCACCTCGCTCGACCTCAAGACATAGTTTTGGCTGCCCTTTCTTTGTTCTATCAACTAAGACAGTGCACCACACCATCTGCCTTTGTGCATCCTCCGGTAATGTTACCACTGGCCCAAACCAGTCGGGATCAAACACCGCTGCCAAACACACAGCCGTCATCAAGGTGCGGCAATCAACCATATTCCCAACCCGACCTCTCGTCTAGTCAACCACAATTATCACTCCTGTTCTTACATTTTATACCTCGGTCAATGGGCTCAGGTGCATACACCTGTGTCTATGTTCACCTACGTGTGGCTACATGCATTTACGTGTGTCTATGTGGATGAACCATCATAGAACAATGTAGAGATGTGTAGACCAATGTAGACAAAGTGTATCTACATGGCGTAGACAGAGGTAGAAACCGTGGTTCATCTACCCTTTTTCTACGGGAGTAGACACACCCTCTGTCTACATGGGGTGGGAACACAGTGAGTGATGGGTGCAACCAGGTCTGCAGCTCGGCCTCGAGAGGCTTGAAACG
This sequence comes from Mycena olivaceomarginata, assembly GCA_029378375.1. Taxonomy (NCBI): domain Eukaryota; kingdom Fungi; phylum Basidiomycota; class Agaricomycetes; order Agaricales; family Mycenaceae; genus Mycena; species Mycena olivaceomarginata. The sequence goes on along the minus strand of JARKIC010000580.1, from coordinate 99,367 downwards.
GGTGTCGTTTTCTCCCTGAGCCCTCGGCTATAACTTATACAGAGTCGGAAGACCCCAGAAAATTGCATGGCTCGGCTTGTAGAATAAGTATTTCCATCGAGCGGTTCAGGCGTGCAATATCGAGTCGACCATGATTGGAAACAAAACGAAGAATGAAAGTGCGCCCTGTCTTGCCGAGGCCAATTTTGCCGCAAAAAGTCAATGCATATGAAGGAATGTAATGATACTTGAGCTGTAGAGTAGACTGATTCGTCGACGGCCGCAATGCATATGATGGAGGTTAATATAGCAACGTAGAGTGAGTTGCTCTGTTGTGCAGTGGGTTGCTGGTGATCCGTGTCGTGCCGCACCTGCCGTGTGTTTGGGACCCCGTAAACCTATGTTCAACACAGACAAAACATGTTCACCATAAGGTTGGGGGAGACATTCACCTGCTGAGGCAAAGGCATGCAGAAGTATATCATATGTAAATACAAAACTTTCGACGCATAAATTCCCGCTCCTCTCGTCCCCATCTACCCTCGCACGTCTCCAAGGGCCGAGGAAAGTTTTGTTTAGGAGCGAGGAGGGCTACGGTGAACGCCTCGCCAGCCGTGTTCGGCTGCTTGGGCTTCTTCGTGTTCTTCTTCAGGCACTGCTGCACGACTGTATTCGCACCGTCAGTGTTGCAAGAAAACATACACGGATGGAGGGCACGCACGAATATCATGCCTGCAAATAGTCTTTGCGTATGGGTTGAGGTGGAAGAGAACAGCCTTGTTGCCGAGAGGGTTCTTCTTCTGTGTCCAGGCGCTTCTGGAGCTCTTGGCCCGAGGGGCGGAGATGGACTGGATCTCATTGCTGTTGGTTAGACGGGTAACATTCGGGTCGGAGATCTTGGGTGTCGTGGGCTGCATGTGTGCACAGTGCTCAGCAAAACAAAAGAGAGGGAGACAGAGAAAACACATGTGTAATCTTTCTTGTCCGTCGACACTTTATCAAAGGTTCCGAGCACCTCGTTGAGCAAGCTGAACGCACCCCTAGTCCAGATGAAAACGGGGTCGAGATGGCCACCCAGCATGAGCTGGAGAAGATCGAGTCTCCAGAAGTTGACGAGCTCGACGCCGGGCAACTTGTGGAACACCTTGACAATGCCGTTTTTCTCATTGTACACAATAAGCGGCCCGCGGCACTGGCAATGCTTGTGGTTCCGCATCATCTTCTCCTTGCCCGCGCCCAGCTTACGCAAGTTCGAGACCTTGACGAGGTCAGTGTATGCGGTGAACGAATTGAGCGCCACGGCCTCCTTGGTCTTGGTGAAGGTCTCGGCAGCGTTGGCCATGACTTCCTCGATCTGCTTGACGCAGTGGCCGCGCGCGAGGACGAGCGAGGCAGTGCAGACACGGCGAGGGCGGAGACGACGGCGAAGCGGTGCAGGCTCTGGTCCACCTTGACCCGCCACTTACGCCAGGCCCTTGTAGGCGCGAACATGCATCCGCCGTGACACATGTTGTTGAACATGGCTATTGCAAAGTGTGTCTGTTTTCTTTCCAAAAGATTAGAAGTTTATCGCACCTGGCCAGTATGGTGAGTACCCGAAACACCAACACAGGTGACGGCACGACCAGTGCCCTAGGACTCAGCGCTGGTCTGGTGGCCGGCCTTTTTGCTGACGGAATACACCTGTCTTTTTTTCTTTGCAATACTGTCTGCAATACACTACATTCAGCTCTGTATTCTCACTCCTGGACCCTCAAACGTACTGTGCACCTGGGCAGTGACATCAAGCCTAATGAGTACCGTCAAGACCGCCAACAGATCTAGAGAGAGAATACATCGAACCGTTCAGAAGACTCAAAGTCACCCATACTACCCAGTTCCCATCGTTGACAGCTTCATGGGTGCTGGGCGCATAGGGCTGGATGTGCTTTGAGGCAGCGCCAGGGAAGACGACGTAGATGAAGGAGGTATGAGGGATGAGGTATCTGGGGTCCGCACACCCCGCCGTATCAAGGATCAACTGAAATCAGACGGATCATCAGCAACTCACTGCACCGCAAGAGCACGTTGCCATAGGTTAAGGGGACGGGCGATTTTTGCACTTGTATCCAAATAAGAACCGAGATTTCGAACTTTGTGTGCTCAATCCAAAGTCAGGAGCCAGCCAGCTTCCGAGTCGACGAAATACAGGAACGGAAAAGTCCAGAGGTGCAGATCTAGAGGCGGTCCCGCTCCTCGGAAATCCTGAGGACCGCAAGTCTCAAGAGTAGGTGATCAAGGTACGAAGCAACAGGGGTATTGCGTCTGACCCTAACCCTAAATCAATCTCCTCCTCCGCTCCTCGTCCTCGAGGCTCCTACTTGTTCTCCGCGCCGGTCCATGGCTTTCAAGGCGGGCACAACCCTCAAACAGCGGCTCGCGGCCCTCTCGCTACCCCAACCGCAATCTCAATCCTCGTCGTCTGGCCCCTCCTCCGCCCCGTTATCCCCCTTCAAACGAAAGTTCACTGCGCCGTGGGCACGGAAGCAGAGTGCGGAAGAGCACGGGAACGGGAATGGCCACGGGCGGGAGCGGGAGCGGGACAACGTCGAAGACGTAATGGCGCGGCTGATCTTCCAGGCCGGCGTCGACTTTGAGACGCGGCCGATGGTGGTCTTCAACGCCTCCGCACTGCCGGACCCCAAGCAGGTCGACTACGACGTCCTCCTCGCGCGCATCACCGCATACCTCGCGCTCTACGTCGAGTCCGACTACACCGTCGTCTTCTTCGCTGCCCCTGCGCCGCGTGGCGCGCAGCACACCCCGAGCTGGAGCTGGGTCTGGAAGGCGTATCGCAGTCTCGGGAGGACATACCGCAAGAATCTGAAAAGGCTGTATATCGTCCATTCGTCGTTTTGGTCCAAGAGTGCGTGTCTATTTACTTGAAACTTTAATTATTAACCCGCGCACTAGTGCTCTTCAGCCTCGCGGGTGCTATCATCTCGCCTAAGTTCTTCCGCAAGCTCGTGTACATCCCCACGCTCTCCGAGCTCGCGGCCCAGGTCCCCCTCACACAGATCGACGTCGCGCCGACCGTGTATCAGTGCGTTTTCTCCCCTCTTTCCATTCTTTGGGCTCCCGTCTTTGGTTTCTGCGTTCTCGCTGTTTCCGCGCCTTTCGTTTCTTGTTTCCTGTTTCTTTTCTGCGTCCCGTTTTCTTCTATACACGCGCTGGACGCGGGACGCGTCCATCTCGTCCCCTTCCATATAGATATGTGCTAGCCTCGACTCCGCTTTCAATTCTTTCTTTCTTTGCTTGCGGCTTGCAGCTTGCGGCGGCACGCCGTTCTTCCTGGGCTCTCCTCGCTCTGCCGCTGCCGCTGCCTTTGTCTGCTCATTCTCGTTCTCGAGACGCGACGAGACAGACGAGACAGATCTGCCGCTGCTTCGCCCGACCCTGGGTTCTCAGCGGATAAATGGATAGATGCGGGGAGGGGGGCATGCGAGCATTTGCATGCGTGGACCCCCGGCGGCGCTGCGCCTGGATCTCTGTGGTGTGCGGTGCCTGCGCATCGCATCCGATTTCGAGGTCCTTTCCTTTCTTTTTTCTCATCTCCGGAAGGTGGTGCGCAGCGTGTAGTGTAGCTTGGGCCTACCCTTCCCTCCCCTTGACCTTGAACAGACAGACTCAGGCGGTTGACACGCGCGCGCAGAGTCAGAGCCGGACTGTATGTGCGATGCATGAAGCCGGAGAGGAGAGATCGGAAGATCAGCAGTTGCTGAGATTCGGCGTGCCCGCGACTAGCTCGTTCATTCTACTCCTACTCCTATTGGAAACGCGCCGCGCCCTCAGTGTGTGTAGGAACTGTGTGCACGCACGCACTCCCTGCCCTCGGCCTTCTCCCAAACCTGTCTGGTGCCTCGCCTCGCTTGGCTTGTTTGTCAGCTTCTTCCTCAGAGGAGAGGATAGATTCAGACGCCAGTGGAGCAGCGGAGAATATGCGGCGCGCCCGAATCCGAATCCCTTTTTGGGTGTGTGTGCGTCGTGTGCGGTGGAACTGCACACACATCTTCCGGCCGACGCGACGCCTCTCAGGAGAAGAGTCCCGACAGATAAAGTTGGCGTTCCTGCGCGCTCGACAATGTAATGTGGGGCGTGGTGCCGTGTGTGGTGTGTGGCCGTTCCGCATCCTTGGGCTTTTTTCCTCGGTATCGCGCTCGTCGTGCTATCTCCAGTATCTTTGGCGATGTATCAGGCACCTGCGGCTAAACTATGTACAAACTGTGCTTCACACTGCGAGCTCCGTAGTGCAACTGAAGCTCTATCGGGCCAGAATCGGGTTTTGTAGTTCGCCGCTCCAAGGCGTATGTATATATCCCACCACGTCTCACCCGGATTTCTTGATCCCACAAATTATGTCTGAGTTTTCAGTACGAACTTGTCGTTTAATTCGGTACATACTCCTGTGTTTATTTGCCTGAGAAATTGTGGAACGTGAAGTCGAGGTGAATGACCCAAAAAGGCAGTCACTGCATTCAGGCCATTCCTCGGCGCAGTTTGCCGAGGTGCACCGCCATGACGCGCGCTGAGCCGAGGTGCCGCGGCAGAGTCTGCCGTGATGATCGCGGCAGACCTGCGACGCGCTATACTGCCATGAGCCGAGACGAGGTCGGCACACTACACCGCGCTTCGCGTCCCACCTCCGACCGACCTCGGCAAACCCTGCCTACCTTGGCTGGACTTCTCCTGCCCTGACGGTATCCCCGGCGTTCGTATTATGTTATGTTTAGCACCTGGGAATAATCTCATTGATCGTGAATCTTTCTGGCAATTAGATTGATTTACTCGACCTTTGATGAGGACTTTTTGAGCACTCCGTCGTCCCTGGCGTTGCTATCGCATCAGTGCAGGTGACTCCCACTCGCGCACGCTCTCCCTTTCCCCCCTGCTGCTCAACTCCTGGGCAGATGGATCCATCGCAGGATCCATTGCATCGTCACTACTACCCCATGGAACCAGGCTTCTACTATGGCGCTGGCGCACCTCGTGGCGACCCGTGAGATCTCTCCTTGTGCATAGGCGATTGAGGCTGAGTTTTTTTTTTTTTTGCATAGGTATCCGCCGCCGCCAACTGCCCAGAGGCCAGATCTAGCAACTAGGAACCAGCCTACTCGATCCCTAGGCCTCGGCTCTGCTCCGTACGCAATAATATCGTCCGCAAGTCGCTCCCACGTTACTGACCACTTTCTTTAGTGGCCGCTCGATGCATCCTGTACAGCGTTCCGCTTCTCTGCACAATGTCGGGTACAATGAAGCATCCGACCTCACCCCAACCCCTGCGCGATACTACTCCCAGCGCCACGCGAATCCGATCCCGGAGGAGCCGAGCCAGACGGAAGTGCTCATTGATCTGATACAGCAACTTCGTCAAGACATCGGAGATGTGAAGGTTCGGCTGAGTGCAATCGAAGCCGGTGCCACTGCGTCGACGCCACCCGCTACTTCGCATCGCGGGCTTGCTAGCCGGCGCGGTGGGAGAATCACTCAAGCCAAGCTGGCCGGTACCCGAGCTCGACAGCGTCGCCCTGCTGCTGGTAGGGACAGTGGGTCTGAGGCTTTCCCAATCGACCCTGAGCTCGATGGGAGTAGCGTGACCGACTTCTCCACGGACATGGACTCCCAGTCGGACGCCTGGTCGGACGCTGTTGAATCTGAGAGCGACCTCGTGGCTTTCGACAAACTAGACTTAACTGATGTTGAAGTAAGTACCCTCCAGGTGAGTGCTCTTCTATTCCTCCCACTGTCCCGTTCTCACATCTGGGGTAGAGCTATGTTACGAAAACGTTCCGCCGTGTTTGCAATGTTTCCGACTCCCACTGGCCAGACCCCCTGTCCGTTCGCACCAACGAGATCACGGGGGAGACGTATCCATCGCCGTTCTTTCAGTTCCAAGTTACGGATCCTAGGAACCAAGCTTTGTTCCTGCAAGTTGCGAGGCAAGCAATAAACGATTTGAAGGTGTTCTTTGACTCGAAACTCGCCAACGATTGCTAACTTACCAGGATGAGGACGTCTGGCCCAATGGCCTTAGGCGCAAATCGTCTGAGCCGAAGCCGACTTGGGATCTCGCGCTCCTGAAACATCTCGCAATGCTTTCTTTTCGTAATCTGAAGAAAAACTGGAAACGGGCCACCAACGACGCCGCTGCGGAGAGAGGCAAAGCAAGCAGCCAAGGGTATCGGCGCGATAAACGGCGCCAGACAGTGAGTCGTGGTCATCTCATCTCCTGATTTACTCATGTCCTCTTCCATAAGAAATCGACGCAGATCTCCAAGATCTTGAAGAGCTTCGGTGCCGCCCGAAATCTCGCACAGAGTTTTTTAACGGACCTTAGCCACGAACAGTACCTCTCAGACGAAGTCTCGGGGCCCGACGATGAGTCAGGTGAAAGCCACGATGCCTGGAAAGTTCGCTGTGCTGTTGCGGCAAACATGACAACGGATGCGAGTGCCTTGGCAAAAATCAAGTTTCTTGAAGTCCTTACTCCCGCGTGGCGTTCCACCGAAGTACGTGCTCGCTTTCTTGCCTACCAACTCTAACGCAATGGCCTTCCAGTATTCCAACCTCATCCACGATCTCGAGGATACGTGGTTCAGAGAATTCAACAAGACGTCTCAGAAATATGTTCGCGTGCGTTTGGGACGACCTTCAAATCGCATCCCGATTTATGCGCCCTACAACTTCGGGATCTCGACCGAGTGGCTTGCGGAGAATGCTGACCGGCCGGAGACTCGAGACTTCTTAAAGGGCTGGGGAACATTCTCGGAGCCGGCTGATTGCGGACTCATTCCATCCGATTCTCATGCAGACGACAACTAGATATCATTCTTGACTCGTTGAATTACATGTTACGTTTACCTCTTCGACCATTCGTAGCTCGTTCGTTATCATTAGCTACTATTAATTACTGAATCCATCGGCTGCCTGTTTTACTGTGGTCCTTCAATTTCTTGACCCATTCCGTACGCGGCCATCGACGTTGGAAACTTAAAATGAGTCAGTGATGAACTAACGGTTTAGGACTGTATCACTTACTCGATCCATGCTTGTTGTAATCCAGAGTGGGGGCTTTGTGAAGGATATCTTTCCCCGAGAGACTTGACATTGAATTTCGTCCATTCCAATGACAAGTGGTGGAGACTGGGGGTCGTTGGGGGACAAATATGAGTTATATTCCCAGGTTTCAACACCCAGCTCTGCACTGTTCAGGTTAGTAAACGTGAGCGAATTGAATGAGAGCTTACAAATTCTGCCAGATAAATGGATTCTCGCCATCGGCACGCAGATCCAATGGGTTGCCTTCCAGCGCAGGTTTCATCCATTGAATGTGAACAAGTAGTCTGTCCCTCAGTTGCGGATCGAAAAGTCCCTCCTGCTTGTGTTGGAATATGGTTTGTACTTCGCCGGAAAAGATCTCTCCTCTGTACTGGATTTGGATGAGAGAACAACCTATCGATCCATGTTTGGACTCCGGGTATTTGATTGATCTAATTCTGCGTCCATCAAGCAAGGCATAATGGAAGAATTGCGCGTGAGAGCCCAGAGGTTCGCTATTATCGGTGTTTCCGGAAAGGTGAACTTGCTCCCCAAGTGATGTGTAATAGTTGACAAGACCAAGTCGCATCTTGTCGTCTGTGATGAGTTCGGCGCGTCTGGCAATACTTCCCGGCAGTATCCGAGAAAGTGAGCGCTCTTTAGAATTGATTATCAGCAGCAATGTGCTGGAGTAAATAGTGGCCTTACCGTGTGCAGCTGCATCTTGAATTGTACCCAAAGCCTGTTTTGGCCGATCGACACCGAGGAGAATCCGAATAAATTTGTTCTCTAGCCGAACAGTGAAGGGTTGGTCTGCACCAGATGTTTCCTCTAGTACTCGATGAAGCTATAATGGCTAAGATTCATGGATGCAGGTAAAAAGAGCGATCAACTTACAATTCCATCCAGTCGACTGCTGCGGTGAAATTCACGCATCATGGACACTTCAAGACGACCTCCAGACCAATTATTGCTGTTCATATTTTTGAGCACTTTGTTCAAACGCTCAGTTAAAAATGCCCAGAACCCGTAAACTGGTCCGTAATCCAGAATTTGCTCTGGAATGTGTACAGCCCAGTGGTGGTTTGGCTTCATTGCCTCTGCTCCGTACATCTATCAACTAGTCATCGGAGAGCCCGGATGTAAAACCAAACTTCAACACACCTCCAAATAGCCCAACAGATACTCCTGAAATAACTTTGCTGCCCTGTTGATGCCCTCGGTACTGATGGAACTGCTAACAAAAATCTTCAGAGCAGTGGCAAAGCGTAGGAAATTCAGATCCTCTCCAGCCCGCATTCGAGGAACAGGCGCGGCAGGCGGAGAAGTTGGAGGATCAGATTTTTTGTTGCCTCTCTCCCATGCCTTCATCTTCTTTTTATAATCGGTCACTTTTTGGGTGTGTCTCTCAAGGGCATTTTTATGCTCCTGTTCAGCGTCCTTGAGAAAACGGTCCCAGACCAGAGGAATCTTACATGATTTCATCAGCGGTCAAAGGGAGAGTAATATTGCTTACAATGACAGCCCATGGGCCCGTCACAGCAAACTTGTATTCATCTGCTGTCAAGGATCCTCCTGCTGGTTCCCCCACGCGTAACGGGAGTTTGCCAGCCCATTTTGGAGCCTCAAACTATGGGAATTGTCAAACCAAATGTACATATATCTATACCCAAGTCCCACGTACGCTCTCAAGAAAATCGTGAACGAACTGAAGTTCACGGTAGAATTTTTGTGTATTGGCTCGAAGAGTACCGCCTTCGATCCAACGGTGGTACCATTGGTTCTTCGCAACACCTAGAGAAACCAAACTCATTGATCAATGTTCGAGCTAACCAAGGAAGACCTTACCGAGCAGAAGATTATGCATTGGGTCGATAATAGTGTACTTGACGAGATCGAAGTAGTTCAAGCGGGCAAATTCGGTCCATTGTGCTCCGTACTGACGGAAGAACTCTGCTCTCTCGTCCTCCGTTGATAGCTCCTTGTAGCGATAACACAGTTGTCTGTGTACTTCGCCATCCCGAGCAGGAAACCCTGGTTACATCTGGATGAGAATTGACGAGTGGTGTATGCGCAAAGTCTTACCATTTTTCAATGATTCCTCCGTGAAGATTTCGGCCTGTTTTACTGTACACTTAGGGCAGGGTGCGGCCATGTGGCTGTGGTCAGCAAAACCACATAGTTTGCACATGGCAGGATGGTCCGCAATGATGGCAACCAGTGCAACACGAACCAGTATACCTGGAGCACGGGAGATGAGTGCAAGGAAGAGAGTGAGTTTGGTTCGCACCTGTTGGATACTCTGGACATTGGATCAGAATGCCGTCTTGATACAGCATCAGCAAATCATCCACAATTATCTTGAGGTATTTTTGAAGCTGTTGGGCGTTGGGTTCTTTAGGACCTGGTGTCATACCGCTGAGGATGAGGTTTTCGGCACGATACCTAGATTATCTCATTAATGTGGCTCTCCTCATGACTGGCTCGCTTACCGAAGAGCTGTTGTTAAATTTTGTATACAAAATGACATTACACCAGATGAATGACTTGGACCAAAACTACTGCGTTTTCGTCCAAACCTGAACAGAATCAAAATGTGATTTATGATAAGGACTCGGGAGACAGACCAGTCCAGGCTGAAGCTGACACCGAGGCAAATCTCCTTCTCGGTGTGACGTCCGAAGAAAAAAGACTCTTGGTTCGGATCCTTTATGGTTTTCCATACATCGGCATCTTGCATCGATCTCATCACACCAGAGACACGCCGAGCCTGTGTCTTCCACGAATTGACAGCCCCAATCATCCCTGGACGCTGGAAGAAATCTCGCAGTCCTGTAGACAACAACTGGATCGGAGCAACAACAGTTGGCCTTTTGGTTGAAGATGTCCGAACGTTCACTGATTCTCCGGCATCGGAGTCCAAGTCGGAGTCAGATGAAGCCTTGAAATGATCCGTAGGACCACCGAATATCTCCTGATCGCAATTGGGACAAAAGGTGTCTGGGGGGCTGTCTATATCGAAGATTTCATGACACACAAAACAGATGGGGTGAGCTTTGAAATTATCCGTGATTGCAAGCTTCAGGAAGACGGTTGTGAGTGTAACGGGCAGTGCCACATCGCCGATGAGATTTCCGGCTGCATCTGACAAGATACACCCAAGACATGCCAGAATCAGAGCGCAGGCTGCAAAAGAGACACGATGTTTTGTGTGCAAAAAGGCGACCAGATAAATGATCGCCCGGATGTACCAGCGAGGGTGAACATTGTCTCGATTCGTCGGTAGGGCGGAAGAAATCACCGGGTTCAAAACTGGTTGCACGGGCCTAAAAAGATAGTTGAGGTATAGTACCACTTAAAAACGTAAAGGACACACTCGGCTGGCTGTGGATCTACAGTCTCTGTGGCATGGGATCCGGGTGTCTGACATGGCTCTGGGTTCAATCTGCGGACAAGTCACTTTTTGCTTCGACTTAATAGACTGGATATTTGGCATACTCGGGGTTGTAAGAACTGGGTTCGGGTCCAGGATTACGTGAGCCACGGTGATATGTAGACCCTCGGGAGGAGGCCCGACCCCGAGCTTCAATATTTGATGGTGCGCGGCTGCTTGCGTGGCTTGTGGATCTGTGACTCCCACGCCGTGCTGCTAAGCTGTCTCCAGAAGGTTGATCTTCTTCTCGGTCCAAGTGTCGTCGCGACATAGCGTAGAGGATAAGCCTGGACGTGGTTGGGTTTGAGTCACATCTTTATAAAGTGCGGATTACTAAACGATGGCGCAAAATTGAACCGGTACTGAATGTGCCGAAGCTGCGTGAGCACAATAGTGCCACAAATATCGGATATTTGTGTCACGAGCTGATGAAATTTTGACGATATGAACAGCAGAAGCTCGATTGTGAGACGGCAGGTACAATGGTGACTCATTATTAGTCAAAACAGTCTTAGTCGGCCAATTAGCGCGCACGGCCGTTCAACGGCCACTCACGCGAATTTCGCACTATATCGCCAGGTACATCGAGGATAAGAACACCGAAAAGACCCATGGTGCAGTGGAGAGGGAAGATGTTCCTGAGAAACAATTTGGAAACATGAGAAAGGAAGCGTCGGCTGTATCGGCGGGATCGGCCGATGATGTGACATTGTGACGTCACTCAGCTGGCAGGACGTGCAGGACCTGTCTCTGGTGAGTATCTCGACGATTTGAATACCACTGTGGAGTTGGATATTGGACGGTTCGGTAGACCCATGAGGGAACATGTCGGCAGACCGCGGCGGACTATGTCCGCCCTCGGATCGGTCGCGCTCAGCCGCGACGCCTCGGGCGCACCTTGGGCCGCGGAGGGGTCTGAATGCAGTGCCTGATGAATTTGCAAAGCAGATGAGCCTGGACATGAAAGTCCGCTGGTCCTCCACCTACGCAATGCTCCATCGAGGCTATGAGCTGAAAGAGGTGAGTTGATTCTGGTTAATGTCGATTACCCGCGCTTATTTGCTATGAGGCCGTGGACTAGTTCGTTTCCGAAATTGCGGCGAACGAGCGGGATCGCGAGAAAAGTGATAAGTTGGAAGCTCTTCAACTGACTGCCGATGAGTGGACGCGGATAGATTTGTTCCTGAATGTCTTAGTCTTATAGGTACGGTGATTGCATTCTAAGTTTATGTAGAGATACTGAACCCTTCCATAGAGCGCTCAGGATGCACAGCAACAGTTCTTGTCCGACTTACGGTCCACACTTCACCTCGCCATCTCCGCACTCGAAAAACTCCATGCTGAATGGACTTCAAAAGGTTCCAAAGAGAAGTACTTGCCGTTCCATGAAGCAATTGAAGCGGCGTTGTCTAAGGTCTACGAGTACTACAAGAAGACCGGTAATTCTAATTCCTACGCACTTGAAATGGGTGAGCAAATTTTCTACGTGAACTCGCACCTTGGCCCACTCTTTGTAGTTCTCGACCCGCAGAGAAAGTTCGCTTATTTCAAGAAGCACTGGCCCAAGTCGCTGCAGACCTCGACCAAGAAAGAGCTCGAAAAGATGGTATAACTTGACTTTGATTTGCAGCTCTAGCTGACGCTTTGTCAAGTTCAAAGAGCCATACACGCAGCTTCAAGTTAACTCAAAAAAGCCGGCGCCAACTACTTCGACTCGAGCAGCAGCATCCCAGAAGAAACACTGCCGTGTCTCCACACCTATGGATGACGATGTCGACATGAGCAACACATCTGCGACCCACCTTGATCCCACTCGCCCCTGGCTCGACGAGCTCACGAGTTCAACGAATACCTTCAAGCTCGCGAGACCGTGCCTGAAGGCGTGTCCACTGTTGAGTAGTGGGGTGTAAGTTTTTTCTTCTGACTGTTCTCTTTGTGGAGCCGCTGGTTCCCCAATGTTAGTACAACTATCATCGCTACCCGGTTTGGGGGTCCCTGGCAATCTACCACCGTCAGGAGGAAAAGAAACACCGTCTGGATCCACAAGCACATCACGCAAGGCACCTTCATCAAAGGGCATGGTAGGTGGAATGGAACCAGGGCGTGGCCATTTATAACAGTCCAGCAAATTTGCTTCCTCAGGTTTCAAATCGGGACATTTGAGAACATTAATATCAAAATCATCAATAGGAAGTGAACAGTGAGTTCGAAGAGGTACTGATTCGGCACAGGAAGCACACGTAAATGTGGATAGAGCTTCTGAAGAGGTTTCTTGGCGGAAACAATCCAGAAGTTTGTTTTTCAGTGATTGAGGGACGAGCTGGGGCCAGGAATCACGGATATTTTGCAGTGTCTGATGGTGGGACATTTGTGCCTCAAGCTTGTTCTGTTCTATTCTTTCTGCATTTTTACCTTTGCACAAGTCATTAATGTAACCTTTCAGCTTCCGACATAACTGGCCAACACTTTCTGAATCGTCATGATTGACTTCTAAATTAGATAGAATACGGCGTATTGAGTTTTGGGAAATTTTACTTCCATAAAGAGCGGAAAGTATATGCACCTGTAAATTAGGGTCAATTTGATTCACCCGCCATTCATCATGGACATCTGCACAGTCAAGTACAAGTAGATCAACATCAGAGACAAATTCAGGACGACGAGATTCAGAATTTTGTGAACAATTCCCCGAGATTATGTGCTGTGTGATTTGGGTGCGGAGAAATTCAATTGTTGCCTTGTTCGGAATCTGAATGCGATGCAAAGCAGCAATGGATATCAGTGCCGGTCTTCGAAGTTTCTCAAAGGAGTGGAACAATTCAGCAACTGTAGCGGATGGTTGATGTCCACTGAACAAAGGTTCTCTGAATATTTTCGTAGTTCACCACGAAGCCTGAAACATAAATTTCGCACACCAGAGACATGGATGTTCAAAGCAGCGGCAATATGTGCGAGACTTTCAGTGGACATCTGAGTCTGATCAGCTTCAAGCACAATATTCAATATTGCCATAGACATATCGGCGGCTGATGCAAAACCATCACAGATAGCACGACAGCCTGAACGGTCTGGTCGAGGGAATTTGGCTGTGTCAACATGGTAATCTGTGCATGCACCAGTAACCATATGGTGGAGGAGAACACGTCTACATTGAACTAAATTGAGGTTGCTAAATGGGATTGCATGAAGTTCAAGAGAATGTTGTATTGTGGAGAGATCACTATGAAATACGGATATGCGTGTACGTCGTACATGATGTCCCAAAAAGATTTCATGCAAAAGGTGCAGAGGAGTCATTTGCATCAGATCATGCCTGGAGGCAGAGGTTGAAGGCCCAGAGGCCGACATAGCAGACCCGGAGGACATTGCCATTGTAGAAGATCCAGGAGTTGATGTTAAAGGCCCAGAGGCCAATATACGATCAGACACTTGTATCGAAACATCATCTGAGGGCCAGATGCCTGAGATATAGGGTACAGGGGAATCTGTGAAGTGTGAATTAGTGGGGACCAGTCTCAATGGCAAGCAAACCAAATACCTTGTGACATATTGTCCCAATGATCAGGAGTCCCCGGAGGATGGTCATGAAGCAGGTGGTTAGACAATGATGCTATCAACATGGGATTAAGAAAGAGATGAAGTGCAGAATGAGATAATACTTGAAACGGAGCCAGTATGGATGACCCCAGAGGTAAGCTGAAAAGAGGCGCTGGGTAAAGTTTCTCGACAGAAGAACAGCCAATCCCGGCCAAGAACAAGATCATAAGCCAGTGGGGAGCTGACTGAAAGACTCATGTGCATAGAGCATATTGTATTTCCATAGGGCAAAGTGAGAATTCCGCTAGCAGTAGATCTGGAGACAGGTATTCCCGAGGCCAAGACCCAGTCTAGCGAGATGCAAGACTTCTCTGAGCCAGGATTGAAAGATGTTGAAAGCGGTAAGTTGCAGAAGATCACAGAAGCAGCCATTGAGCGAGCGAGGTGAGGGAAAGAACAAAGAGATGGTGTTACGACGTGGCTATTTGGCAGGCTTCAGAAGATATCCGGGAGATAACTAAGCAAAAATGACGAAGTTAGGAAGATATCCGGGTGGTTGATAAGCAAAAATGACATGGCATAGACAACCATCACCGTTGCCGCAGTATTTTTGGCGGAGAGATCAAAGAGGTCAGTGCTGATGTAAATGAAAATGACCAAAAATGTCGTTTACTGCAAGTTGCGAAAAATCAGGCTCTCTATAGAAACCCTTACCTAAAGGTAGCGGGAATTCATATTCCTCTGACGACACTGACAACACTTTGGTCGATGCTTCGAGTTTCCGACACCGCCTTGAACGCCAGCTCGGGGAAACAGAGGCTTCATATTTCTTGCCTTCCCGTGAAAGCGGGGTGAATGACATGTACGGGAACTTTTCAATTTTTAAATGTTTTCCTCAACCATCGCGTAGGTATCTTCATTTGGGCTTTCGCGCGCCGTCTGGAATCATGAAGCGCGGCCACATCTGTTCGGTGTGGGCAACGCTCCGCCTCAAGCATCCCCTCCTCACCTCCAAGGTCAAAATGCATGACTACGACGATATTAGATTCGTGTAGGTTTTTTGCAGCATCTTTCTCGGCGTTGATATTCACTACACAATATTCAGATATTTGGCACCTGATTCTGTGATGGACGCTCTAGAATCCGCAGACGCCAGCCTCGAGTATCGTTCGCAATCCAAAGATGGCAGGTTCATTTCATTTCCTTCATTCAATGTCTAAATGTCTATGAGAGATGATTGACGCATATTTAAATGGACCTCGAACACTTTCAAACAAACGGCTTTCGCACCTCGTCATTTCACAGCAGCCAGCGCAGGATGGCTCTGAGATGTTAGACTCCGCATCGAACCTCCAGAATTTCGACCTGCTTTTATGTGCCACGCATTTCCTAGGTAAGCTTACAATCATTAATGATCAACTCATCTAAAACGCACGTCCAGGGGATGGCATGGCCTTGCATAATTTCGCAAACTGATTTCTTCACACTGCTAGCCAGTAACAGAACCGATGAAGACCTTGAATCCATGCTGACCGAAGAATGGTACGGCCGGTGGGGAGCAAAGAAGGAAGACAGCGTTGGTTTAATCCTTGATATACCAGACCAGCTCATAAATCCTCGATATAGGCTCTGGGCTCTTCCGAGTTCTTTGGAGGATCGGCTCCCACCTGTGGCAGATGGGAGACTTCATCGCGCAGCGCGCCAAGTTGATTTCGAGAACAGCCAAGCCAAGCTAGTTGTGAGTGGGCCTTGTATGGTTCTTTCTGTGATACTGCTATGATCCAGAGGACCTGAACCAGGACCTCTTCGTGCACACTTATATTCCCAAACCGAATGACTTTTCTGACTTGTCCGAGTATTTCATGCGCAAGGTGAGTAGTCCCTTGGTTCAACGAAGTGGATAGCCCTGATGGACCGTGTTTTTCAGGCTCTTATAAGCGCTATTTCCCGAACTCGCTACCCAAACGGCAAATCTCTGTCTATTGTCCAGAAATTCCTAATTACCAGCTTCAATACAACGATAATACACCTAATACTGTAAGTACTTCCTACCTTACTCCTTGTTGTTATTTATGCTGGATTCCAGTACGTGAACGGCTTCTATATCTGCTGCGTCCCCGGAACGCGGCGACCTCCTACCCTCAGAAGTGCACACTGGGTACAATGAGGAGGATGCGGACCTGCTGAAGCAGAGTTTGTCTGAGGTGGATCGGTACCGGTGACAGACCTGGTATTGGGGCACCCGGGCATTTATTCAAATCTGCTCGAGTTGCAACATACTATAATGTACTTCATTACATTACGACGTCATCTCACAAGAGCTAATGGTGGCCTGAGCAGTTAGCTAAAAGGGATATAATGTGTCTCAAACCATTAGAAAGGCGCTGGACAACGATCCTGGTAAAGGGTTGATATGGGAAGTCGCTAATGGAGCAATCGCGGAAAGTGCCTTACCATCCTGGAAACGGATTGGGGCTACTGCACATCCCTGACTAAGGGCATATTACGAGGGATTATCCTTCTGAACCAGAGGGATCATTGTCGGGCATCATCTGACGTCTTCAGAACTGCCAAGAGAAGGTTGGACTTGGTTGATCTACCAATTGACTAAGAAACCATACCCGGGTACTGGGAAGCGGTGGCTATCACTGTTTTCAGACAAATCACTGTCACGGTTCAAAGTGGAACCAGTTGGGTGGATGGTTACCGAGGAGGGTAACGGAGCGCTGACGAGGAAGTCGGCTAAAAGTTGACATATCAACAATATCCCATCACGATCATTCTAAGTGATGTAGATCTTGACTCATTGCTAAGCTCGGCTCGTTGATGTTCCTTATAAATCTCTCTCAATTTTACTAATTGCTTGATATCTGACAGGAGTTCATCGGCTAGCTGCCATACCACTAGTCATATACCCTGAACCCTATTGCACGTTTGTATCTGCCTCGTTTATATTTAGAATCCTGTAACATATTTAAGTGGATGGTTATGGGAGGAACACCAGTGAATCTCACCCCACCTGTTGGACGCGAAGCTACTAGGCTTCCCGCTTAACAGGTTGAGTAGGCATTCATTCGGAGACACCCAGAAGCTATACCAAGTTTCGTTTGTTTTCCCTGTTTGAATATTATCTGTGTTGGATTTGGATCTTTATAACGACGCGTGGACATATTGGATAAACGGAACGGACGCGTGGAATATAAGGAAACGGATCGGACTTGACAATTGGTTGTAATCTCGCAAGGATTAGCAATCGCGGATACTATTGGAATCGGGATTCATAAGGAATCACTTGCGTTACACATCGGAGTACTATCTCCAAACCTAGACCCACATCATACAAACCGTTGAACATAAAATCTTGTCTGTCTATCCGCGATTGCACCTAGAACGGATCCGAGCAGTTTATCTATACGACTTGTAGACCTATAAAGTCTTGCTTCTCAAAGAGAACTAAAGTTCAAATTGCCACAATCTATACTGGATTGGAACCCCGAACTTGCACGAGGACTATAGTGTTTGAGTTGTTGTAGTTGCATTATCGAACCGCGTATTCATTTACAAGGTTTGGTTTGTGGTTATTTCACCGCCAGCCCCATAGTCAGTGTTTCACCGGGCCATGGACGGGCTCATTCCTTCAGCACATAACAATGTCACCATTGCTTGTTTGGAGGTAGCCCCTTCTTGCTTATTATTTTTGCAAGATTACTGACCCGTTGTTGAAAGCTTTATCTTAAGCTTATGGTTGAACCTCATCCCAAGCACACCAATTCAGTTTCCCCCCTGACACGGTACGAGTGTATCTAATCTGTCCCAGAAGCGATAGACTAAACATTTTTTTCTATGTTTGATAGAGAGGGAAATTACATGCAGGTCCGCATCCCAGCATTTGACGGGCTGTTCATGAACTATGTCCTCGCGGTCATGTGCACGATCCATCGAGGATTGTCTGGCGCTTTGTTGCGTGCTGTGCTTGCCTGAGCTTGGCGCTCCTCGTGTGGATAGGCGAGATGAAGCTGAACTCGAAGGATCCCGAGTCGTCGTTGATCGAAGAGGCCAGCTCAATTCCAGACAAGAACAAGGAGTCGAGGAAGAGCGAGATAGACACGATGATTAAGGTGCTCAGGAAGGATAAGGCAGACACTCGGGAGCTGCGGAGTGTTTGGCGCCTTTCAGTATACCAGATCGATGCCTGCAAGGTCGCTGCACGTCGAATTCGCGCCGGAGTCAGGCATCGCGGTGCATGTGGTGGGAGAGGAGGCGGGACAGCGGCTGATGAACATGTTTGACTCGGATGGAGTGTGGCTACCATTCAAGGTCGATGGTGCTGCAGGGGAGGCGGTGGTTGGCGTAGATGTGGTGCATGACGATGTGATCAAAGCTGTGAAGGTATGTCTGCCATTTCTTTGATGCAATGTTTGTCCCATCTGAATTTCTCGTCTGCCATGCAGCCGCTTCCCTCGTCTCCATCCTCATCCTCTGCTGGCATCGCTGGCGATGCACATACCCACAGACACCAACGACCCAAGCAGCGGTAGCGGCCCACAACGCATGCATCGGTTTGTGGGCGCATAAGAGTGTCGAGGCACCGTGGGTACCTCAAAACAAACTCAGCTTCAGTACATATATCTGAGCGAATAGCCCAGCTGGTTAAGACATGAGAGTTTTGGACCTTAGTGCGGAGGTCGCCGGTTTGATCCCTATGTAAAACAGTAATTATACACTATAATAGCTAGTCAGTAGAGTAACAGCAACATAGCAAAGTAAGTAACTATGGTCAGTAGTCAGTAACAAAGTAAGTAAAAGTGTGAGCATGTAATGTAGTACAATCAGTAAGAAAATAAACTTGATCAGTAAAATGTGACCAATAACTGAGATCGGTAATAGCGACTAGTAAGAGCAGTAAGTCAAGTAAGAACCAAAGAGACACCCGGTAACATTTTTTTTTCATTATCAGGCCGTCTACGCCTTATAATGAAAATGATCACTTATAAGACAGCCTGATCTCATAAGATGCCCGGATTCTCATGAGTTGCCGTGATCTTATAAAATATCATTTCTCTTATGATGTCATTATAAGATCACGTGCTCTTACGGCCTCACAAGGCCTTATGTGGCCTTACGTTGAGATTTCGATTTTTCCGACACAGCGTGTACAGCGGTGACCTGACAGCAAACACTTCAAGTTAGTTCACCGTAAGCTCGTATCTGGCTTGTTAAACATCTTCCGTCTTGACTCAGCTCACGCTGTAGGTCTGGTTCAACAGACACATTCACAAATGAGCTGGCACATCACCGACGTGTCATCTGGTGACAACAATCCTCCAATCCTTTTGCTTCCAAATGAAATCACGGCCAAGATTTTTACTCGTTGTCTTCCGGAACTTCCCTCTGTCGACTCGCACTTGCTCTTAATATGTCCCTCGCCTCGCAAAGCTCCTCTACTTCTTGGTCAAATATGTGGCCAATGGAGGGACATATGCATTGGTACACCCGTACTCTGGTCATCCATCGCTTTTGCGAAAGGATCGATGCAATTGCCTGAGCTTTGACTCTCGCGCACACGGGACCACCCACTCACTATTTTCCTCCAAAGTATGAACAACGCGAGGGCAGACATGCTCATGAAGGCCATCATGGTTCACCATTCCCGGTGGCGGGATGTCACCTTAGTGCTCCCCGTGGGCCCTTCACCAGCTCAGCATGTCTTTCTTTCCACGTCTTGAACAACTTACACTATGGACCAACAATTTGCACTTGGATCCACCCATTATCATCCGAGACACCTCGTTACTTCGTTACGCCAACCTAAGCTTCCTCCCCCAGCTCGATCTTCCCTTCGAACAGTTGACCACCCTTCACTTCAGCCTCTCTTTCAATACAACTCAAGCGGTCGGGATCTTGCGACGCTGCCCGAACCTCCTGGATCTCTTTTGGGGCAGGGGGTTCATCTTCAACGAGCACATCCTCCCGCCTGTCGAGCTGCCGCGTCTGCGCTCGTTGGCCATTAACGAAGGGGATGCACTGCATTTTTTGACAGCTCCGCGTCTGGAGCGGCTCGAAATAGACAGCATCGCCGTCGAGCCAGAGGCATTGCGCTTGTGAGATTTGGACAAGCCAGGCAGGAGAAAGGTAAAATGAGACTTGCTCTGCTGCAATCTCGACAAGGTAGGTAGGACAAAATAGACTACTTATATACTAAAATGGTATCTAGAGCAACGAATGAAGACAAATTCGTAGGCAAGGGATACATGTGGAAATTGGGATGGCCACATGCTTGGAGTTTGCCATGACGGCGTATTTCCAATTCCAACAGCGCTCGCCGATGTTGCGGTCCTCCTGCGATCTGCGGGCTCTCTCCTTGAAGGACACTCATCAAATATCCGCAGCTCGACTGCAGGATTTTCTCAGTACCGTGGGCTCGGTGGAGCATCTCATGCTCACTGGCCGCTGCATCGAGACTCAGCTGCCGGTGCTCCCAGGTGCCGACATCCTTCCGCGGCTCAAACACCTGGAGATTCGCGAAGATGTAGGGAGCGGCGATAATTATCGCACTCTCACAGATATGCTGTCGAGGAGACGCGAGGAAGGCACTCTCGTGCGGTTCGAGCTCTTAAGTACTGCAGGAGTACATGCCCATTCCATTTGCCGACGCCATGGCCGCGTTTCACGCCCTTGCCGACAGAGGGTTACATGTTCGAGTTCCTCATGATGCGGTTGTTCTTTTGGATTCCCATCCAGCTTGATTGCACAATACCTTTCATCGCTTTTGCTCTTGTAACTTGTCTCTTTTTTTTTTTGTAAATAGAGAGCTTGCGCAGAGCCACCAGTAGCCACCAGTAGCCACCTGGTGGCTCATTGGGCATGCGCAATCGGGTGGCTACTAAATTTACATGCCCTTTGCATACTTCACATTCTTATGGTATAGGGTCAACAGGTAGTCCTCTATAAGCTTCCTGCTGCATGTCTGGAGGAGGCAGGGGGGCATCAAATAAGCAAATATTGTGATGCTTGATTCATAACTGAGCCACCGGATAGCCACCAAATTGGGTGAGTCACTATGGAGGCAGAAGGGTGTCATACAAGCAAATATTGAAGCCTATGATGTCATACCTGAGCCACCAGATAGCCACCAAATCAGGTGAGCCACCCAATTGCGCATGCCTGATGAGCCACTGGGTGGCTACTGGTGGCTCTTGCGCAAGCTCTCTAATAACTTTGTTGTACTTTTGTCTGAATGAACTGGGGAACTGCCATAGAACACATAGACGAATGTGAAAACAAATACATGGTCCACTGAGCCTCGGCCTTGACCTTGGTGCTCGAATTTTGGAATGAGAAGGTTGCCCTCCTATATTAATCCACCCAGACTCCCCTCGCCGTCCACGAGCTAGGGTTTATTTATCATGCTTCGCATAGAACAAAGCCAGTCACAATCTGCGACACATAATGAAATATGACCCTCTTTCGAATACGATTCTGGAGCCCCTGATTCCACACAACATTTGCTACATAGTACGAACAGCGTTAAGTGGGAGGGGACTTCGTCCTAGCATTCGTCATCCACACGTCAAATTGGAAGCTGGCACAGGAGCGGCTACAAGATAGTGTAGACAGAAGTGGACCATGACGACCTTGACAGCACCATCTTTGAATCATCTCGTCTCGAATCCAGTTGCCTGTACGGAAAGTGTGATGCCTTAGACGATATGATATGGTAACCGATCGTGTTAGGGTCGAACTCGACGCAAAAACACTGAAGTCAAGCCGGGGCCAAGCAATTGTCAGAAGATGTGGTGTGATGATTGAAAGGGAAGCCTGCCCGAAAGTCGGTGAGGGATCGAAGTCCAGAAGAATAGAGAGATCAACAAGCGGCGAGTCTTTGTGTTTGCGAGCAGTTAATGCATATGAAGCGCTTGAAGGCCATTGCTGGCGCATGGCAAAACTTGTCAGGCCTCTGGCCCTTGTGACCAAATTAGCCAGGGTCCTGTTCAGTCAACCAGTTTTATTTCTTTTTAGTTGTCTTGTTCAAGTATTTGAATTGAATGTCCTTGGGTGCCAGCTCGAATGGTTTGCAACTATCCCATCTGGACCACAATTCATTCTGCAGAAATTGTAACCTTTAGGGTGCTGCACCTACCCAGGATCTCGTTCAGGTTCAATCCAGGTAAAATAAGATCCCGACAGGACTTTGTTATGTAAAGGTTTTAATCTTTAGGGATCTGATTCAAGTTCTTTTTATGCACTTCAGATGCAGAATAGGATCTGGTCCCAGATCTTGCACCTTCGCAAAATATCCATGATATTGGGCAGTGTGCATTGGCTTTGGATGCAGTTGAAATGTTCGTGTGAATTACACCACCTGGAGACCATAGAGGGCTAGATGAGCCATTGAAAGTCGATGTGTTTGCGACTTGGAACACTCTGGCTCACCTGCCTTGAGTAACAGGTGCTCTGTGGTAAAATGGTGCTGCGGAACTTGCAAGTAACCCAATTGGGAAGGTATTCAGAGTGTGCAGGTGGATTGCTGTCCCAACTGGAAACAGTGTGTTTAAATGTGCCATGGGAAGTGAATAGATAGTGTAGACTGAGTCCACCTGCTCTGGATTCATAATAGGTTTGGAACTTGACTCACAGTGACCAGAAATGGCTGTGAAAGTTCAGTTTCAGCTATTTCAAATTTATTAGTGCAGGCAGTGGAAATTACGGCGAGTTCAGATCAAATTTAGGGCTCGCTGCATCAGCTGTTGGAAAGTAGAGTTATATGCCCGCAAAAAATACGGTCGGCGGCGGATGCCGGCGACCTTCGATGGTCGTTGATGGGCGGCGGTCACCAGAAACAGCCGATGTGGCTCGGCAATATCCGCGAGCCGCCAAGCCGGTGGAATTGGGCGGTTGTCGAGGTCGGCCCTTTCGGCGGCACTGGAGGTTGATGATTGTGTGGTGGTTGCCAACGGCTACAGCCACGGACCACCGGCCCGGTTCACTCCATTCCTTGCGGGCATATTACGGGCTTTAAAGTTTAGGCCTGCAGTCAGCTCAAATACGTAAAGGAGTGTATGACTCACAGAAAATGAGGTAAAATATTCCCATAAATGGAAATCACAGCATTTAATCTAAACTTATAAGGTAATCTTTCCAACACGAATCAACTACGTCAGTATCAAAAATCGACCTGGGTTGGCGGGGAAAACATGATTAAATAACGAGCTTAAAATAAATTTTAAGACTCGTAATTACGGCTGTGGCGCTCAGCCCTCGAGGATTCCGAGCCTCCAAACAACCGAGGTGCGCAGAGGTCAATTTAGGTCAAGATGGTGGTCTGAAGAGCAGAGGGGTGCCGTTGGTCTGAAAAAATTCATGAACCACCTAGACGTAGAAGTGAGCACTGTCGAAAGACTTGGGCGGCCAGAATATTCATCGAAGAGGGATGGGAACGGAAGTAATTGTAAACTTTGCGAGGCTGTCTATCTTGAACAACACCCATCCCAATTCGCGGTCCGTAGATCCACTGATTGTTGTGCCACTTTGGCGAACGACTATAGGTAAATTTGGATAAGTGAAGTTGGATTCATTCGATGTTTCAACCAACTAAAGGAAGGGCTCGACAGGGGGGAACCGCTTGAAGCGCCAGGTCGATGTGCGCTAGAGTGCATGCCAAAAAAACACAAGCTTGGCTGTGGTCGGAAATCATTAATGTTAAAAGCGATGGGTTCGACCGAGAAAGATTGAGAGAGCAAGAACCTATAAACTGCGATGTCCATGCAGCCAAGACTCGAGAGGATTGAAGAAACCGGTGTCATTTTTTTTTCGTGCGCCCTCGGGTTACAGAACCGGAAGACTCCAAGGTTCGGAGAAATGGAAATGTGATTCATCACCGGTCGAAATAAAGGCTCGTGTGCAGTTGCGTGTGCGGAAAGTGCGGTGCTCAGACTCGGAGATGATACGGTAACTGATCGCGTTGAAGTCGACCCCCACGGTCAGTGGATAGTGCAGAAAAAGTCTTTGAAGCCAAGCCGGGGAAAAAGATATCGAATAGCCTGCCCGAAATTCTGTGAGGAATCGAGGTTCGAATAGAGAGATAGAAAGCGTCGAGGCAGCAAGTAAGGCTTATCACTTGCGAGCAGATAACGCATGTAGCGCTCAGACCAGGCTCGGAGCTCGCCACCGAACAACCGACCCTATGTGTGCAGAATCTGGGTCCAGATGGCGGATACTGAAAGAGCAGAGGAGTGACTTGGGTTTGAGAAATTCGTGAGCCAAGTCTAGATGCAGAAGTGAGCCGGCCAGAATATATTCATCGAAGAGCGCGCAGTGATTGTGATTCAAGTTTCAAGGTCAAGCTCCATGTTCAACCAAGGGACTCCTCGAGAGAGGAAAACGGAACAAACTCCAAATCGACGATAAGGTAGCCACTCTAAGGAAAAGGCGACCTCGCGTCGACCACGAGATTTGAGGGCAAGGGTGTGCCGGGCCGAGAAGCCGAGACCTAGGGCAGGGAGGGTGGGTCGACCAGATGGCCGATTAAAAAAAAAAATGACCTCTTATAATTTTGCCCAAAACTCATCTAGAGGACATCCAATTAAGCTATAAAACACCTCCGTGCTCCCTCGAGCTTGTACAAAGCCCGAATCGAGTCTAAACGAAGCTGCATCACCCAGATCCGACCCTTTAGGAAGTGTTCCGTCATCAAGTTGGCACTGCTTGGCAGTGGCAACTAGCAAATCATCGCTATTTTTGACCAAAGACATGGCTCATTCCGAGGTGACACTAATCGAGCTGCGGAGGGTCAGCCAGGCAAGAGGCGTTGCAGAGGGTGACGAGACGGTATCGCGTACATTGCTATTGGAAATGTTGTGCCGATATTATCGAACCGTTTCCAGACATTCAAGTCATGCAGAGCACAAGAGAATCCTTGAAGTCGACTTGGTACTAGTGATTTCGAGTTGCCGGAATAGTGTTATGGTTGAAAATGAGTCCCGTTCGTGCCGAACCAAGAAGCGGATCAAAAATTACCCTATTTGGACGTCACGTGGTAGGGTGGTTCAGAGCATGGGGTTGCTAATAAAAAAAACGGCCCTAGGTATTTTTTTTTCGTTTCAGAATCCCCTTGTTTGAGGGGATGGTGGTAAGAAGAAAGAGCGCGCGTGACGTGACAGTAGCTATGACTCTTCTACATACCGCCACAATGGCACGGTTCCTCACCTCCCGACGACGCCACACTTGCCGGTGTCTCGGCCAATACACCCCCTCCAGAATTCAGATCACGTGGACATCACGCTCACGTGGAAACAATAATGATTTATTATTTTGACTCTTTCTACGCTCTTGTACACTCTATATCATCCTACCACACTATATTGAGTTTCCCCGAGCCAACAAAACATCATTGGGGCACAAGAATCCTTTGTATTCACAATTCCCGCCAATTTCAGTCATTTACGATGACTTCGGTGGCTTCGACCGGTATGCCACCCGTACAAACTACTCGTTATGACATCGAATTAAGTGAGAATTAAATCTAGAGCCTACAGTGAAGTGTAACCGATGCCCATATTGTGGTCCGCAGTCATCCTTCCCACAAAAATCGAATCTTTCATACGCCAAGTCTTGTTTTGAGTGCCAGAGAAAGCTCGCGCTGGGTCGGGATTCTAAACGCGCCGCCCAACCCCCGCCGGACATCGAAACCACGCATAAAGGCCGAAAAATACAGCCACTGCAAGGTCATGCGACGCTGGAATGGGAGGATTGTGAGCGTCTATTGGAAACTCACAAGAATAAAGCATTTGAGCTGGAATGCTTTGTTTCAATGACGGGCGGTAGCATCACTTTTGCCGCTATGGACTCCGCCAAGGATGTGGCCGATACAGTAGCCCAGCTTATTTGGAAGATCTGCGGGTACCGCTTCATGTGCGTCAATTAAATCCTCGAGAAATTGATGTGCTAACATACCTTCAGTTATAAAAAGAGCAAGAGGACCGCAGCATCTGATTCTGTGCGCACGTACTCCTATTATTGTGCTCAGAATGAAGATGAGGTACAAAAACCGCACTTACATGCACAGCCTCATAAGCGCCGTGCTCGGATGAAGATGGACCGGTTCCCGTGCCAGGGAACACTTCAAATCACTGTCGACGATGATCAGCTCCATGTCCCGCTGAGGTTAAAACTGAAACATCACCTCGCGCATCTGCATTACGTCGATATTTCCGTCAGTCAAAGCATCAAGGACCTTGTGGAGAGTATGAAGAATGACACGGCGGCGAATGTCAGTATAGATCTATAGCTCGTTCATTTACCATGCTTACCTTTATACTTCTTCCTTCTAGATCTGGACACGAGTTATCCGTGAGAACCGACACACAGAAATCACCGAGAAGCAGGTTTACGCACTGTGGAGCGACCTAAACCAGGGCACTTGGCGGCTGGACGATGATCAGGTCAAATCAGCTCAAATGGTGCTCCAAAAATTCGAAGGAACTGCCATTGAGATCATACCAATCACCCCCGAGCCCGGGATACACGCAATCGCGTTCGCGCTCAAAGAAGTTCTCGATGAGTGGGCACCAAAAACGGAGGAAATTGCCATGGACTCAACATGTAAGTCCTCGAACTCCGTCTATCAGTCCACGGTGACGAACCTGTTTCCAGGGAAAACAAACGAGGCCGGATACGAGCTGTATGGCTTTGTAGCCGAGGCCAATGGCCAAGCTATGCCAACTGCATTCATCTTCACGACGTCATCGGGAGATGCTGCTGAACACGCGAAGACCCGGATGCTTCGCGATCTTCTCAACTACGTTGGCAAACGGTGTCCGAATATCATCTTCACCTTGTCAGATAAAGACCTCTCCGAAATCAATGCGTGCCGAGCTGAATTTCCGCAAGCAAAACACCAGCTTTGTTACTGGCACGGAGTCACCTATGTCGGGGAGCGTCTGGCCGAAAATAAGCCACCGGCTGCATACGATCCGAGGAAAGCTTACCGAGTATTCGATTTTATTGATCCAACTTGGGCGCCCGGTGTTACGGCGGTATATCCAGATGATGACGAGGAGGGCGAGGGTGAAGAAGAAGACGGAAATCTGGAAATGCCGGTAAGCTCCAAATCATGTTTTCAATCCAACTGAGACTGACGTGCTACCCAGCGCCCGTCCCAGACCTGCATCCCACCTCTTTTCGTCTTGACAACCGGAGGTACTCGAGTCCCAGTTTGGCCGAATCCACCCAAAATCAAGAAGACGGCAAAATACGAGTTCTGTCCCCAAGAATTCAGGACAGAAATCGTCGAGATGTATCGAACGCACCTGCATCAACACCCGCGCATTCCTCAGAATGATCCCGCAGAGCGATATGCGCGGAACATATCTCACCGACATTGATAAATGGGTTTGTTCATGCCCGAGCTTCTTCAAGAGCAGATTCTTGATGTGCAAGCATCTTATCAGGGCTGCGAATACACGCCTGGAGAACAAACCACTCACCGATTTGGCTTTCTTCCTTAACCTGCGCCGAAACCACTTCCCACCCTACTACACCATTCCCGGCATCCACACGACCATCAGGATGGGGGATGATGATCCAGAGAGCAGTGAGGCCAAGGAAATAGCTCTTCTGGGCGTTCGCGGAGCTCCCGAGATCCAGTATCGGGTCGAAACCACGGTGGAAGATGCACCTGCCGCAGGCTCTGTAGCCGAGCCGCCGACATAGGATGAGGGCGGGGCCAGGGAGGGCGGCGAGGACAGTCGAGATGACGAGCGGCGCAAGGACAACGAAGACGGAGGCGAGGAACACGACAAAGACAGCGAGGAACATGATAGCGATGACTACATGAGCGGTGACCCCGATGACGAGAGTGATGGTCGCGTAAGTGTCCGAATCCAGTCCATAATTTCGGTTTACTGATTCAGTTCTCAGATTTTCTTCTCAGAAGCCCGCCTTATCCATGTTAAGCGCTGCTTCGACGAGATTTTCGATGCAATGCATGATCCTCGCGGAGTTCATCCCAGCATGGGCAAGATATTCGAAGGGGTGGCCGGAAAGATCGAAACAGTCGGTGGGGATATTGG
The DNA here is from genome assembly GCA_029378375.1 of Mycena olivaceomarginata. Lineage (NCBI taxonomy): Eukaryota > Fungi > Basidiomycota > Agaricomycetes > Agaricales > Mycenaceae > Mycena > Mycena olivaceomarginata. The sequence goes on along the minus strand of JARKIC010000580.1, from coordinate 71,275 downwards.
CAAGAACAAGAGGAGGCGTACGAACCCTCGTACATGGAAGGATCACAACGGAAACACGATGTATTTAGATTAAAGAACGACTTTACAAAGGAGGATGACGAGAAATACACGTGCTGATCTCCACGTGATCTGAATTCTGGAGGGGGTGTATTGCGGGTAATCTTGCCGATTATTCCGTTCTCGGCGATCATCTCCTCCGTCCCATATTTCAACAGCTTAGCATGTCCCCCTTTCCACTCTTGCAGCGACTCGCACTCCACAACGCCGTGAAGTCGTACAAATCATTGCCACCGAGTACGAATCCTCTCGTTATCATCTGCGAGGTTCCATTGCTCCATTACACCGACATACTCTTCCTCCCGCAGATCGATCTTCCTTTCGAACAACTGTCCACCTTTACACGCCACATATTCGACCCAGTATTCGACCCCGATGTTACTCTAACCCTGTGTATCTTCCAACGCTGCACGAACCTCCTGGAGCTCTTCTTGTCGGAGGAGAGAGAACTTGCGTCTTCGCCCGTCTAGCTGCCCCTTTTAGCTGGGAACATGGCTTTATTACCTCTTCGGTTCCGCGCTTGGACCGGCTGTGCGGCAAATCGTGGGCCGCCCCGATGTTGTTGGGCTGCGGTCTCTGATGTTGCGCTCATCCTGCACTCCGCGGTTCCTCTCCCTGAACGCAGGGTATAGCACCGCAGATGAACTGTAACACCTCTTCCTTGCCGTGAGCTCCGTGGAGCATTTCGAGCTCGATCAGTGCCAGTCTATCGGACGTCAGATGTCGGCGCTCGAGCTCCAAGTTGAAGGGGCAGACATCCTTCCGCGGCTCAACTTGAAGTTCCTGGAGATTTGCGGAGATGTTAAGAGCTATCACTATGGCGCGTTCACGGAGATGCTGTCGCGGAGACATAAGAAAGGCCCTCCAGAGCGGTTGTTGAATGTCCGGTTGGCGACATGCACTCCGTCTCCTGACGCCACAGCGGTTGCATGTTCGAGTTACTCGTGATAGGGTCATCCTTTTGGATTCCCACCCGGCTTGATCCGAATATCTTTCATCGCTTTGGCTCTTGTAGCTTGTCGTGTTTCGGCTATGTAGATGATGTTGTAAGTGCAGCTTTTGGCTGAATTGACTGGCAAGTTGCCCTGAACAACGGACGGACGTGAGCTAAACGAATAATCAACCGCGCCTTGGCCGCGTACAAGGAGAGGTTCAAATTTTCGAATGAGAATTTGATCCACCCCCACTCCCGAGCTCGTCCACTGAGCTGGTATTTATTCCTCAAGACCCATCTAACTCACACTCTCAGTCCACCGCGGCTTGATCCCGCAGAGTCTTTCGTTAGTAGGCCCAGTGCATGCAACCTTGATTCAATCGCTACTTCTGTGGGATCGATACACGAGCTTCCTTTTGTTTTCGCTTATATTTCCAGCAGCCAGATTCAAGCCGGATTTCGGATCTGAGGATTGTAAAGTCGGAGACTCGGAGAAGTTTGTGCAAGTGCTCAATAGTTTTGCTAATTCAACACGCCGACGTACCTTAAGCTTTCTTTCTCTGGACGAGATATTCTGACTTTGAGTTGATTTCTTTAATATGTTTGGGTTGATTCGATTTTAGTCCGCTGCAATTTTTTTTCACCGGAGCGCTCGACTCGAGGATTGAGCGTGTCCCGAATGCTTCACAGCATGCACGACCGCGAATGCAAATGCCCACTGTCTATTATTATGATCCTTATTCCGACCTTCTATGATCTCTACACTCGACTTTGGCCTCCGACAAATGACCTTTGAGGCCTACTTCAACAAATTCGACCTGGCCTTTAAATTTTGGCCATCGTTTCCACCACTTGAAATTCGATACTTTCGACGCAACTTGGAATATAAATTCTTTTCCTCCCGAAAAACATGGACTGAACTTGGGGTTATATTCATCCGCTCCCGCACTTCTCGTCGCGTCTTCTCAGGGTTGATTCCGACCATTTTATCTTCCGAGCCGATACCGCCGCGCTGTTATTTTGCGCGTAAACAAGCTACACGCTCACTCGACGCCCCCCCGCACCACTCGTCTTCCCGTGACATCCTTCGCATTCACAGCTGAATCCGACCATCTTCTTTCCCCTTGGCGCCGCGTATGCGGCCGCGGCACGGATCAGGGTCAACGCCGAACGGCTAGGTTGAATCTTATTGAGCCTCACTGATGCCGACTGGCGCGCGCCCACAAGGATGGTGCACGCGTCAACGATGCATTTCTCCGGACAGATGCCTGCACCGTCGTGCAACCCGCCGTACCACAACAGCACAGTACATGGCGGCCTGAGGGATATATACTAAATCACTGCGTTCCCACCCAGTGTAGACGCGCCACGTGGATCTAATTGTACGTGAGTCTACGTGGTGTGTCTACATGGGGTGGGAACGCAGTGAATCCGGACGTGATGTGCACACTTCGTTCAAATGACAAGCGATTCGGTGTTCTGCCTGCCAACTGGTCCATTGTGATGGACTACAGCATAGATGGTGCCCCGGCGTCAAGCCCTCCGAGGTCCACCGCTGATCCTGGTCAGTCGCGCTTGGCGCGGAAAATCGTGTTGATTTCTACTATCCCCCATTTTTCAGCAGACGCGACGCAAAAGCGACCGATGCCAATAACCATGGTGCGTGTAAGATCTAGGAGGTCACCGCGACGAGCTAAAAGAGCCGTGGATTAGGTTAGATAATAGACTGGCGGTGCTGGCGTCTGGGAGAACCGCTAGTATTTCGGCGATATTCACGGGACAGATCCAATTGAAGAATGCTGTCATGAAGGTCTTCCATTTACGATGAATACCATTGGGCGTAGCGCGGATATGTATCGAGTTCGAGAAATTCTCGAAGTTCCCCCCACTCCGTGCGGACAGATTTTCCCGCAGTTGGCCCGGAACACAACAAACGGTCCTCCGTGGACAAAGGAACAATGATGTCCTGCATGGATTGGAACCGGGCAGTCAATTCCCCGAACGTTTCTGGATACAGAATCAGAAACAGAGCCGCTGGTGAACGCATGAATGGAATTCGGTTCCACAATGGTTGGGTACGGAAAATCTATCGATACAATTGTGCGAGTTTATGTTCAGCCGGTTCATTTCCACTTGATTTCCAGTTTTGATCCAGCGAAACCCAGACAAAGCGCCCCTTCTGTATAGTACCCCATCCAATGAGAAACGGAAACCCAGTGCTTTGGGGCAGCCCTAGGACCTCCATTTGACAGATGAATAGAAGAATATTGGCAATGATGAACAGAAGAATGTCATTCCCTAAAGTGATGACAGATCCACAAAGTGCAACACCTGATCGCGCCGGGATTTCCCATAGGTCAAGCATAAAAGACGCCAGGATTGAACGGGAACTGCCATACTAAAATGCCCCAGCTAGGTATTATTCAGATCCGACTGGACACGGTGACCTCAGCCTTGACTATCACTGCAAATAGCTTGGAAATCATTGCAGATTCCCTCAGCACCCCGTTCTTGGGTGCCATCATTAACACGACTCATGCTCTTTTGAAAAATATTGAGGCGAGTCTGAATTCGGGGGTGAATATAAATCTAAACCAGTCCTGGTAGACGGTGAAACAGAACAAAGATGACTGTGTTGATCTGCTGGAGCAAACCCACAGATTGCTCAGTGCAATCATTATTCTTTATATCAAGTCAGATACGGGCGGAGAAATGCCTCCAAGTGTACTGCATTATGTCGGAAAATTCACAGAGTACTTTGCTTGTGCTGGTAAAACTTCGATTCATTGATCACTACATCAGAATCCTTCACAAAGTCCATGCCTTTGTCGAGGCCCAACAGAAGGGCAACAAAATGAAAAGCTTCTTCCGCCAGGGTGAAATTAGTGCGATATTGAAAGATTGCAGGGCTGGATTGCAACAAGGCCTGGAGTTCTTTCAGGTTTGCTCTCTGCATGGCCCAACAGTGACCGATTGAACGGACGTCTGCCATAGATCCAGACGACCACTGTTCTACCAAGTGCCGCAGAAATGCAGGAGGATGCACAGAAGAGACATCAGGAATTAATTGACATGATTGAAACACTCTCTACTGGAAGTGTTTCAGAAACAGCATCAACTGTGAATGATTTAATTATTCTACTGGCTAGGACTGACCTCCCCGTAGATAAGCCGGCCCTACTTTCAGTCCAATAATAGGTCTGTTTTTACTGTGGTGTCTTTACAGGATCACTTAGCTTTGTTTTCAAGCTCCAACTCAATCTCAATGCTACCCTCTGAGCCAAAGATCTTCCACGGGCGGGACTCTGAGCTTTCAGACATTCTACAGCTTTTCGAGACCGGAACCCCAAGGATAGCCATTTTGGGTGGAGGTGGCATGGGCAAAAGCTCACTAGCCAAAGCTCTCCTTCACCATCCAACAATTACAGCCAAATATGAGCAGAATCGGTTCTTTGTTGCTTGCAACTCCGCAACAACTGGACTCGAACTTGTGGCACTCATTGGAGCCCATCTCGGACTGAAGCCTGAGAAGGATCTCACTATGCCGGTGCTCAAACACTTTTCTAGCAATCCATCAAGTCTCTTGATTCTGGATGAGCTTGAAACATTGTGGGAACCTGCAGTGTCTCGTTCTGCTATTGAAGAAGTGCTATCTCTGCTGACTGGTGTGAATCATCTTGCATTGATGGTGGGTTCTCCAAGTTATGGACCAGACTTTCCACTCACACCTTATCAGATCACCATGCGAGGAGCAGAAAGACCAGCAAAAGTCCAGTGGACTCGGCCCTTCTTTCCACCTTTGAAACCTTTAGACCAAGATGCTGCTCGCCTCACATTTATTGATATTGCAGATGATGGGCATACTCTGGAAGAGGTCGACAGAATTCTCTCTCTGACAGACAATATGCCACTTGCAATCAATCTACTTGCCCATTTGGCTGACTCAGAGGGCTGCTCCAATGTTTTATCCCAGTGGGAGAAGGAGAAGACTGCTCTGATCTCTGATGGCTTTGATAAAAGATCCAACTTGGATCTATCCATTTCACTATCCTTATCAAGTCCCAGGATCAAATTGCTCCCCCAATCACAGGAGCTCCTGAGTCTCTTGTCAATACTCCCGGATGGTCTTCTGGATGTGGACCTCATACAAAGCAAACTTCCACTGGAAAACATTCTTGGATGCAAAACAGCATTGAAGTCTACTGCTCTTGCTTACAGTGATGAAAATAAGCGCCTCAAAGTATTGATGCCAGTCAGAGAGTATATGCAACAGCATTGGCCTCCTGGGGATCATCTCGTGCAGGATCTGCTCAAATATGTCCATGATTTACTTGAATTTTTTGCAAAGTACCGGGGAACACAGTCCAGTGCTACAGTAGTTCCTCGCATAGTATCAAACTCTGCAAACATCCAGAATCTCCTTCGATGGAGGCTCCAAAGGGAAGACTCAGACTTTTGGACACCACTTACTGTCTCTGTTATTTCAACCTATTCAGTCGGATCAAAGGCCAGACACATACCCATATGATTGGCCAACTACATGATATCCTTCCGCACCTCAGTGATCATAGACTCCAAGTTCATGTCATTAACGAGCTATTGAACTCATGGGGCTACTATGAAATGTGCGATCCAGAGGCTCTGATCCCCCAAGGATTGGAACACTGTGGGAAATTTACTGATCCGGATGTTAAATGTATGTTCTATGTGCAGCACTCATTTCTTGGGACTCACATGAACTCTCAGGCTCCTTTTATATTGGCACAGCACAGTATTATTCCGATGTCAAGCCAGATTCTCTGGAGGCCATGAAGATGTGCAAAAGAGCTCTCTCTTTAGCAATTTCAACTGGGTACACCAAAGGAGAAGGGCAGGCTTTGGCTACTCTTGCATGGATTGATTGTTTGCATGGCAAATACTTGAGTGCTACATCATATGCACATCAAGGTCAGAGGTTGGCCAGGGTTTCCGGAAACATATATGGAGAGTCACAGGCAGCCCGTATAGAAGCCATCTCCTGGCGAGAACTTGGTCATTACAAGAAAGCTTTCTTGTTGTGCATCAGGGCACAATATCTCCTTGATCTATGTGGTATGTCTGGTAGTGAGGCAAATCTGGGCCTAATGGACACTGAGGCTGCCTGCCATGCAAAAAAATCTGAATATGGTGTGGCCTTGAAGATTTATGCCAAGATGCTGCTGAATGTCTCTGTGGACCAGAGTCCATATTTGCATGCGATGGCGTTGCTCAATATTGCTGAAGTTCAGTTGCTGATGGGTTCTCCAAAAGACATTGTAGAGAAGAATATTAGTCTTGCTCAGTCAATCTTTACCACTCTTGGAATCAGGGCAATGATCATCTCCTGTGAAGTTGAACTTGCAGCCCTTTATCTCAGGGAGAAGGATCTAGTGACAGCAAAGCTACTGTTTGAAAAGTTCTTGAAATTTGGCCTAAGCAGTGACAATGAATTCTTCTGTCTCAAATGGTTGGGGAATGCCAACCAATGGGGTCCTGGCCATTCAATGTCCAGGTGGACAACCATATTTCTCATACATTCTGTCAAGTTTAAGAAGACCCTTGAAGTCCATAAAGCCCTCCAATTTCTTGGGGATGTGTTCCTTCATCAGGGAGATGAGGGCAGTGCTATTAGCTTGTTTACGATTGCACTTGAGGGGTTCACCTATATGGATGTTCACCAGAGCAGAGCAGAGTGCATGCTGAGACTCGGTGACATTGCCAAAGGATGTGGTGACTTGCTGAAGGCAATGACACTCTGGAACACAGCGAGACCACTGTTTGAATGTTCATCACAAGCCCAACAAGTAGAACACATTGATCATAGGATAGCTAGTGTTAGCAGAGATGCGCAAATCCAATACAGGAAGCACATAACTCATCTAGCAGAGCTCAATGCACCTTCAAGCACTGTAGAAGAGGTTGAGGTGGATGAAGACAACATTGAAAACCTTGAAAGCATGGCAGAAGGCAAAGGAGACCAGGATCCAGTGGCCATTTGATAAGGAGGTGGACTGTGAGTTGAATTTATGTGCTGTTGGTAGGTAGGTAGGCATATTCTGGTGTGCTCCCGTTGGGAAACATCCGGGGATTGTACTACATACAGGTTTCATGAGTATGCTACGGATATTCTTTTTCTTCTGCCATTTCACAACCTGAGTACCTCGCTTTCAACACATTTAGTACAAAAAAAAAAGACTGGTAGGGTAAATGAGATGAAGTCAGGACCCCAGGGTGGCCTGACCCCCCAGGATCAATGGAAAAACAGTACCATTCCAATATTGTTCCAGTGAGTTATAGGTGTATTCTGCTGACCTGAATACCAGGTAGAATAGTATGTGAAAACTGCAAGTGTGTGTGGCTGCTAAGCATTGTATGGTGTTTAAGTCCCCAGTTTAAATGAGACAACAAAGGAATGCCTTTGTCAAGTTCTCATTGAGTGCAGAGGGATCTCAACGCAGAGTGCAAGAGGCAGGTGGTTTAATGGGTTGCAGGGAGCAAATACTTGAATATATTGGGGGAATAATTCATTGTGTTGTGTTGAAAATATCCTTGTCAGGGGAACCCCTGCTTCGGCTGCCTCGGGTCTGTCATCTGGTCTGCTGTCCGGTCTGTCATCCGGTCCATCATTCGTCCGGTCCGTCCTTCCAGCATCCATGCACATCCTATCTGCTTTGCCTGTCTCGGCTTCGTCCCATCTGGAACTTCCATCTGCTCCGGCATCCGGAACTTCCATCCACTCGCACTGGCATGTGTTATGCAACCAGGCCTGGGATCATTGTAGATACCTACAGACATGTGCTACTGGGTAGTACCTACTAGTATATAAGGTTTTGCCTAGCATGGGAATCCCATCTTTTCTTCTCTTTGGATTCCCCCACTAGGTGCATAGTATTCCTGCTCCTGTATTTAGTACCTTTATTTATACTTCAGATTCCCCCCTAGTTTCCGTGCCCTGTGCCGGGCTTAAGGTTGCCCTTACAGCAGAGGAAAGGATGTAAGGGATCAACCAGTCAAGATTGGGAAGTTTGGTGCAGGTATGGACTCGGACTGCTACTCCAGTGCTCTGTCCTCCCCCACTTCCGATCTCGACCTCTTCTCCATTCCGATGGACCAGCTGCCCACTCCTGCCACCACGAAACCCGAGATCCCGAGTATTCACACTCCAGATCCGGCTTCCAACACCATGGACCGGGTAGCCACCGTCAAAGGCTCCCTTGTGAGCATTCAGCATATGCTTGAGCAGCTATTGCCCAACAACCAAAATCTGCTGTCTGCCTCCACCCCTGCCATTCTGGCTCCGGTGCTGTGTCCAGACTTCTCAGCCCTCCACCCAGCCACAAAATTGGTCCTTCGGCCAAACCCCCTGGCTGTCTTTGATGGCAACCGGACATAAGGACAGATGTTCCTCCACTCTGTCCTTACCTACCTCCAGCTGGTCCCAGAGGCCTTTATGACGGACAGGTGTGTCTTGGAGGAAAAGCTCGTTTGATTCACCATGTCCTTCATGGTGAAAGATACGGCCACTCAATGGGCCGAATGGCGCTCGTCAATCGTCCCTTTCCCATTCCCAACCTGGGTGGGATTCGAGGCTGAGTTCTGCCTCCGGTTCATGGAAGAGAATGAGCAGGATCAAGCTCTCGCTAATCTGGAGTCCCACTTGTACTTCCAAGGCTCCCACGACATCTATCAGTACACAGACGACTTTGAGGAACTCGTTGCGACCACCAGGTTCACAGACACACTCGTCCGAGTCACCAAGTACCGCTTGGGCCTTGATCTGCGGGTCAACACTGTGATCACAACATCTGGAACTGCCCCGGACCTCACCGACTATGCTGAATGACGTGTATGTAGCTTCCAGCAGTACAAGCCATTCACTTGTGTCTGGACCAGAGCTGCTCCAAGCTGCCCCCCTGCCCCGCTGCCTCGGCCATCTTCCCTGCTCCAGTGCTTGCCCCTCGGGCAGTGGCCCCGCTCGTGTCTGCGCCCACACCTGCCACTCCGGTGGTTGTCCCCATGGACATGGACCAGACCCGGATGTACATGTTCCCCTGCACCTGCTTCCACTGTGGGGCCACCAGACACCTTGCCTGAGAGTGCCCTGTCACATCCGACGTCCGGCACACAGACATCCTCGATGAGGTCGTCCATCAACTTGGTGATGACCTCCTCGATGAGCTCTTCACCTGTCTCTCCACCATCGCCTTGCTCCCAGCAGAGGCAATTGACGGAGAGACGGACCCGGCAGGTTTTCCATCCCTGGCCAAGTGAGCAGTGTGCCCTTGGTCACATTCCCTAATCGTTATGCCTGCCTGTATGAAGATAGTGTCAATATATCTGATTCAGAGGTAGTAATGAGAGGTGCACTCCCGTCCCAGTTTCCATCTGTGTGATGGAGACTCCTATTTCTGTCCTGGCAGCAGAAACCCATGCTGTCCCTGAGCTGGGAATGAGGACAGTGATGGACACCCCTGTCCCCGAGCTGGGAACAAGGACAGGCCCACTTCAGCACGTTCATCACCTGAAGTGGGAGCAGTGACTCCCCTGGCAGTATGTTATCGATTCTGTTGAGGGCTGGAACTCCTTGCACATTCCACTGGACTTGCAGTCCATTGAGACTGCTGTGCAGATGTCAGTGAAGGCTCTGGTCAACTGCAGAGCAGCCAGAGACTTCATTGACTCTGAATATGTCATCTCTTGCAACCTTCCAGTCTGGTGGCTCTCGCAGCCTATCCCGGTTCTCAACATGGACGGCACCGGGAACTAAGTGGGCGGCATCTCCAGTGTAGTTGATATGGTGGTCGACTACAAGGGACATTCCGAGTGCATCCAGCTCGCTGTGACAAGGCTCGGCAAGCAGCACATCATCCTCGGCTACTCCTGGCTCCGGGAGCATAACCTGGAGATCAACTGGGAAACCAAGGATGTTTGCATGGCGTGCTGCCCGACTGGCTGCTGCACCTGCTGTGATGAATTGTGAGCCCTCTGGAGGAGCGAGAAAATGTCAGCTGTAATTCTCCTGCAGCTGTGTGAAGGTCCCGTTCTGTCCATCTGCACGGTCAACTTGAAAGAGTGGCATGGAGACGACAGGTACAACCCGGAAGCCGACAACGACAACTTCCTGGAGCTGTCCCTGACTGTGAAAAACTGGTACCCACTCCTTTTGATCAACAACCTTATTAACCGTTTGAAGGGAGCTCGGTTCTTCACGAAACTCAGTGTCTGGTGGGGTTCAGCAACATCTGGATCCGGTGAAACGGTGCACTTGATATACAACTAGAAATAGCTTAGATTCGGGATTGCAAAAAACAACCACAAAACCACCACTACAACAATCTACTGTACCATTTAATTCAATTAGTATGTCACAGGTCACAGGCCTCAAAATTTACGAAATTTTTCGTACGGGTCACAGGTCACCCAGCCATGTACGAATTCTGAAAACGAGTCACAAAATCACCGTAAAATGGCTCAAAAATTGGATTTTTCGCCTCCACGCGCCGCAACAGGTAAACAACGCCACGGTATTCACAGGAGTTGCCAATTCTGACAGCGGGAGCAAATGGTCCTCCCACGGCTCCCACTTTCTCTCCGCCTCCTCGATCTGCTCACCTCCCTTCTGGCCAATCTGAAGGTGAAGCAACAATGGAAGTAAAACTCTCCTAGCTATGTACTGTCTACAATAGTTATACAAGTACAGATTAGCAGATTTATCAACTCCGTCGCATCCTGCACACTTTGCGGCGGATTTACGAAAAAAAAATCCAGTCACGCTCCCTCAGACTAAGTACGAAATCTGAATTTCGTAAATTTTGGTCACAGGTCACAAGGCGTACAAATTGAATTAAATGGTACAGTATTCCTCCAAAGATGTAAGTGCTTCTCTTTGTGAGTTCGGGTCCGGGCCGTAGTATGCGACCAACGGGTTTGGAACAAACACAATTCGACTGCTAGACTTCAACAAAGCCGTTCAACAACACACTAGCACTACGCAGCTGCCAACAACAATACCGCTAGCACCTGGGATGGGCAGGGGTTTATGGGTTGGATACAAGGTGGCTGGACCACTAGATCAAGGGCACCAGGGCAGAGTATGTAGGTTTGTGAAAATCCTCGCAATGGGGTACCCAAAGATTATTGAGGCTAACAACAAGGGACTTCAATCCTCAAGCGATAAGGCAGTCCTTAAGCCGCTGACCTATTCCTTAACCAAGAACAGGAACATTTCCACTTTGTATTGGCAATAGACACTATAAGCGTCTATCTAGCGACCCAACACACTACAACAGTGCTTCTGTCAATATTGGGGTGAAGGCGAAGTAACTGACAAGTTACAGTTGGTCTAGAGGTGGGGGCACCTGGTCTGTCTTCTTCTTAGTGGGCTCGAGTCAACACACAACTACCTAGCAGGCGATCCAACACACTACAACAATATTGGGGTGAAGGCAAAGCTGCTAGTGCAACTGCTAGCTGGTTCTCAAAGAGAACACCCTTGGTTTTATACGTGAAGACTCCTCGAGTCAACAACTAGAGCCTCAACTTAAGATCTCGACGTGTCCAGAGTCAACAGTATTGATTCCAATAAAGCTACTACTTGTGAAGTGTGTTACAATCTCCACTAGCAACCTGAGACCACCTGCACCAACTTTGTACAAAGTCGGGGTGTAATAATCTGAGGTTCTAGCCTGCTCTGTTCCCCCTTTATACTACTGAGGTCCATGATACATGTGATAAACAGAATGAATAATAGAAATGAGTAAAATGAGGTGATTGATACAGCAGCCAATGAAACGACTGCCGTTTGGTTTTATGATGGGTCTATGCCAAGCAGAACAGCCACACTGATCCGCTAGCGTCCATTTATGTGTATTGTGAGTGATTCCTCAGCCTGCCATCAGCTGCTGGAACCTATATCCTGACGAACGGAGTTGAATCCGCCGCCTGGAGTCATCTAGCATGGGTCAGAGCACTGGCTAGCAGTCCGTTTATCCGTTACTGCATTTGTGGTGACCCGCACATCCGCACCAATAGCCTGCTAGCTATTCCGCTACTGTCTACTTGTCTCTGTTTGTGACTCGCGACCACGTCGCGACAGTCACGTCCCCGCATCCGTGTTTCAGGTCTTGGGTCGATCACTAGTTGGGTACCACATACTAGCGCCCTTGTTAGAAGGCTGCTAGCGCATAGTTTATTACCCTTCAGATTCCAGACTCGCCGTTCGCACCGTCTGCTAGTGCTCTTGCAGTATCACTCTCCTGTGTCTCGCTTCCTAGGTGCTAGCACCTTGACTGTTTAGGCTTATGGTTATTTCCCTATGGTTTGTGCCTCCAGACCATACTAGCGTGTCACACTAGTCATATCTGATGCTACAACCGGCAGCTTGGGCTCACTCCAGTTCTCCTTTATATCACCTAGCCAGAGTCCTGAGTTCTAGTAATAACACATCAGAAGTGCTAGCACTTTTCCGTTGTATAATACTGGTCCTAGGAAGTCGCAAAATAGCACTAGATGCCGTGCACTCTTATTACGGTGTTTCACCGGGAAGGCAACAAATGGAAGGCCATGTTCTGTACTAACTGGGGGCTCTTTGAGCGACTGGTGATGTACTTTGGCCTTACCAACTCCCTGGCCACCTTCCAGACGATGATGAACAACATCTTCCAGGACCTAATCCTGTCCGGAGACCTCATGGTCTACCTTGACGACATCCTCATCATGCACTCTGACCTTGCCTGTCACCGCGAAATCATCTGGGAGGTGCTCCATCGGCTCTGAAAGCACCGCCTCTTCCTCCATCCAGAGAAGTGCGAGTTTGAGAAGTCGACAATCGAGTACCTCAGTGTCATCATCTTGCACAACCATGTCGAGACAGATACTGTCAAGGTTGCCGGTTGTCGCCGTTAGAAGGACATGCAGCAGTTCCTCGGCTTCACAAACTTCTACTGGAGGTTCATCTGGGCGTTCTCAGACGTCGCCCGGCCACTTTTCAACCTGGCGAAGAAGGATATGGCCTGGACCTGGACTGCCGCCTTGGCTGCTGCAATCCAAGCGCTCAAGAACATAGTGACCATGGAGCCTGTCCTGGTCCTTCCAGGCGAATATCGGCCATACCGGCTGGAGGCGGACAGTTCCGACTGGGCAACCAGAGCCATTCTGTTGCAACAGGGCATGGATGGAAAGTGGTGCCCCGTTGCTTTCTACTCCAAGAGCTTGAACGACGTCCAACGGAACTACATGATCCACAACAAGGAGATGCTTGCGATCATCCGAGCCTTAGAGGAGTGGCGGGCACTTCCTCGAAGGCGTGCAGCACCCGTTCAAGATCTGGACGGACCACAAGAACTTGGAGTACTTCCAGAAGTCGCAGAAGCTGAATTGGCGGCAGGCCAGGTGGTCCCTATACCTGTCCCAATGTGACTTTGCCCTGTTCCACCAGCCCTGCCGCCTCATGGGTTGTCCAGACATGCTCTCGCACCACCCCGACCACGGAACCGGTGACAGACCTGGTATTGGGGGCACCCCGGGCATTTATTCAAATCTGCTCGAGTTGCAACATACTATAATGTGTTACACTACATTACGATGTCATCTCACAAGGGCTAATGCTGGCCTGAGCAGTTAGCTAAGAGGGATATAATGTGTCTCAAACCATTAGAAAGGCACTGGATAACAATCCTGGTAAAGGGTTGACGTGAGAAGTCGCTAATGGAGCAATCACGGAAAGTGCCTTACCATCCTGGAAACGGATTGGGGCTACTGCACATCCCTGACTAAGGGCGTATTACGAGGGATTATCCTTCTGAACCAGAGGGATCGTTGTTGGACATTGTCTGACGTCTTCAGAACTGCCAAGAGAAGGCTGGACTTGGTCGATCTACCAATTGACTAAGAAACCATACTCGAGTACTGGGAAGCGACGGCTATCACGGTTTTCAGACAAATCACTTGAGTGGTTCAAAGTGGAACCATTTGAAGCGGATGGTTACCAAGGAGGGTAACGGAGCGCTGACAAGGAAGTCGGCTAAAAAGTTGACATATCAACAATATCCCATCACAATCGTGCTAAGCGATGTAGATCTTGACTCATCGTTGAGCTCGGCTCGTTGATGTTTCTTATAAATCTCTCTCAATTTTACTAATCGTTTGATATCTGACAGGAGTTCATCGGCTAGCTGCCATACCACTAGTCATATACCCTGAACCCTACTGCACGTCTGTATCTGTCTTATTTATATTTAGAATCCTGTAAAGTATTTAAGTGGATGGTCATGGGAGGAACACCAGTGAATCTCACCCCACCTGTTGGACGCGAAGTTACTAGACTTCACGCTTAACCAGTCAAGTAGTCATTCATTCGGAGACACCCAGAAGCTATACCAAGTTTCGTTTGTTTTCCCTGTTTGAATATTATCTGTGTTGGATTTGGATCTTTATAAACGGTGCGTGGACATATTGGATAAATGGAACGGACACGTGGAATATAAGGAAACAGATTGGACTTGACAATTGGTTGTAATCTCACAAGGATTAGCAATCATGGATACTATTGGAATCGGGATTCATTAAGAATCACTTGTGTTACGCATAGGAGTACTATCTCCAAACCTAGACCCACATCATACAAAAACCGTTTAACATAAAATCTTGTCTGTCTATCCGTGATTGTGCCTAGAACAGATTACGACTTGTAGACCTATATATAAAGTCTTGCTCCCCAAAGAGAACTAAAGTTCAAATTGCCACAATCTATACTGGATTGGAACCCCGAACTTGCACAAGGATTATAGTGTTTGAGTTATTGTAGTCACATTATCGAACCGCGTATTCATTTACAAGGTTTGGTTTGTGGTTATTTCACCGCTAGCCCCATAGTCACCGTTTCACCGGTTCCGAGAACTCAGATGTTATGCTCCTCCAGCTGGAACCCTTCCGTGTCCGGGTGAATGAAGGGAATCACAGTTGACAGACCTGAGGTTCCCCTCCTGTGCGATGTCTGGAAGGCGTTCATGACCGAGCTGGAACTTGAGGACCCTGTTGTACTTGTCGCCCAGGAACTCCTCAAGAACCAGAAGGCCCCGTCCCCTCGCTCAGCTGAGTGGCAAATCTCAAACAGACTCCTCCTGTTTCGCAGCAAGAGTGTCATGCCGTGGAATAAGGACCTTTGTCGCCAGATTATGGAGCAGCACCCACGACCACACGGGTTGCCGGGCATGTTGGCCGCTTCACATTGGAGCTTATCTCCCAGAACTGGTGGCCCCAGTTGTCCCAACATGTCAGCCAGTACGTCGGAACCTGCGACCACTGTGAGGTCTCCGAGCGTCCTACACACCGCTTGTCACCTCATGGCCCCTGCAAACCATCTGCACAATGATGGAACGAGCTTGGATGTACACAACGGATCCTAAATGGGATTCTATGTTACTGGAAGCAGCCTCCAAGCGAGACTGATGATGCTCTCCCCACTATCCGGATGCCTTCTCCACCACTGAAACTCGCTCCCTCACCATCATCATCAAGATATGACCGTTCCCCGGGACTAGACTCTCAGATCCTTCCTACAGTGCCTGCGCGGCGAGCAACTTTCTGTATACGCACCTCCAATGAATGAGGCCAACACTCTCCCTACCACATGGATTGCACACATCACTACTCAACCACGTCCTGTAATCGTCAGCAGGGTATGACCGGTCCCCAGACATCTGAACCCCTGCCCTCCCGCGGTGCAACACGTGGAAAGCCTCCCCTATTACCGTTTCCAGGCAATCTCTCGCACTGGATGGACCTAGCCCGTTGCCTGACACTGACCCCAGCGGACGAGGCAGGGGTTATCCCGACACTGCCTTTTCCCCCACTTCACATGATGTGTCAACTAGCCAGGGGAGACCATTCGTCTCTCCTCCCACCTTAACGCTCGAGCACCTTCTGATGCGATCACCTGGCCATGCCTGAAGCTCCGAACATATTCTGAGGTTTCTTGGCCTCACCGTGCCCTACGCACACCCAAAGACAATCAGTCTCCTCAGCAGAGGTGCCCAGTCTCCTGCTGTATATGCACCCTGAAACACCTCATGACATTCCCTGCCCCTGGAAACACCTGCGGCCTGCATGGCACCTCTGGAAATGTGGGAAGTTGTCGAGGAGGTATAAAAGGGAGCGGATCTAGTAGGAGTAGTCAGTACTTTCCAGCCTGCAGAAGTAGCTTCCGGGATGTCCTCCCCACTCACTGTACAAGTCTCACTCAATCTAAAGGGGTACTCCCAGCCTTCCCTGATCTCGTACCTCTCATGCACCCTCCTCCTTGCCCCCACAGCCAGAGACAGGCCACATCTCCTACATTCGCTTGTTTGTCAGCGTCTCACCTCCCACACCTCCATTAGCAGGGTCCCTCCTCACCAGACCTGGTGTCACCTACCCAGGCTTCCTCGATTAGGACAACCATTTTCGCGAGCCTTGCTCTGTAGAAGACAGGCCCGGAGAGAAGCCATCACATTCAAATCGCTGTCCGTACCTGAAAAGACCAATTGTCTCACCATCAACCGAATGATGTCGGTGTCATTGTCTGTGCGACACTCATTGCACCTCCAGTGCTGGTTCTAAGGGGAAGAGTGCACCAAGGAAAGCAGATGGGGCAATGCATTTAGGGTTCCGGTACACTCGTACAGGGGACCAGGTTTAGTAATTCACATTCTCTGCATCGTTGTCGCTGAAAACAGGTCCACCACACTTGTCCACACCTAGGAGATGAACGGTCTCCACAAATCACTGTTCACACATCACACAAAGCAGATTCGCGCACCGATCTTCCTCTCTATTATTTGACTATACTTTCCCCTCTAGAGGACGAATACAGTTGAATTGAATCACATATCTTTCGATAGCGACACCGCGGGTCCTTATCACAACACGTGCAACTGGATGAAGGCGCTCCGGCGGCTTCCCCATGGTGAGCTTCATCCGACCGAGATTCCAGACGAGTGCTGAGACACCGTCTCGGTGGACTTCATCGTGGAGCTCCTGGAGGCACACAGGTCCAACATGGTCATGGTTGTGGTCGACGTCCTCGGTAAGTGGGCCCACTTCAATGAGTGCCACACCAGCCTCGGTGCTGTCAGAGCCACTCGGTTGTACTACTGGAACGTGTGGAGGCACCACGGAACCCCCGGAAGTACATTTCTGACCGTGGCCAGCTGTTCATCACAGAGTTCTCCTGGGAGCTGTGGCACCACATCGGTATCAAGCCTGCTACTTTCAACTGCTTACCACCCATAGACCAACAGCCAGACCGAGGTGCATCAACCAGGAGCTCAAACAGTTTGTCCGTATCTTCACGAGCTACAAACAGGACAACTGGGATAAGCTCCCGGTGGCCTAGTTTGTGTACAACAACCATGTGCACTCCTCGATGCAGCAGGTTCCGTTCATGATGGACACCGGCTGCCTCCCTTGGATGGGTTTCGAGCTGAACGGCATGCGCTCTACTAGTGTTGCCGCGACTCAAATCACACGAATTTGACTTAACATGCTTAGTGTCTGAGGATCACGTCAATTCTGGGGTATTAGGGGGGTCAGGAAGTGGAGTTACAATAGGTCCATCATGCTCACACCGCATTTAGCGAAATAATGATTGACCGCGGAGAAACATAGGAATTAACGTAATTCAAGTCAACTTGCCGACTTGTGACTTTGTGAGTAATAAATCACGTATTACCCGATGACAAAGTGATGTCACTGGAAATGGTTGATGCATGTTAGAGAGACATCATGATGCTATGTTTGACAGGTCTAACATTCCAAAAAATATTCAAGGGTGGGTCAGCAAACAAGTTAAGTTGAATTCAATCAACTTGAGTCACGGCAACACTACGCTCTACCGATGAGTCTGTCAATAAGTTTTGCGACCGGATTGCCACCGGGGTCTCCGAGGCCAAAGCCGCCCTTGTCAAGGCCAAGGATGAGTTCAAGCTTTACTACGATCGCCAGCGCATGCCCGCACTGGAGATCAAAGTAGGTGACCGAGTCTGGGTGGATGCGTCCGATATCAAAACAACGTGTCTGTCACCCAAGTTCTCGGACAAGTGGCTCAGACCCTTCAAGGTCGTGAAAGTTGTAGGCAAGGGTGTGTACAAGCTCGAGCTTCTGCCGTGCTACTCCCAGCTGCACCCAGTCTTCCCGGTGGTTGAAACTCAAGCTCGCAAAACCGGACCTGTTCCCTGGCCGCCCCTGGAACGATGAGCCACCTGTCCTTCAGACAGACAGAGATGAGAGGTGGGAGGTTTCTGAGATCCTCGAAGCATGGATCTGCTACAGCAGCCTCTGGTACATGGTATGATGAAAGGTTACGGACCAGAGCACAACAAGTGGGTAAAACACTCGGACGTCTTTGCAAAGGACGCCATTGATGCCTACTACTACCACTACCCCAACACTCCACGCCAGATTGCCTTGGCCACCTTCAACTTGCTCTCCTTTCAGAGGCGCAACAGGATGATCCACTTCATATGTCAGGACACCGTATTCCAAGGCGGGGGGGGGGGGGGTGATGTCAGGGGAACCCCTGCTCCAGCTGCTTTTCCATCTGTCTATCCATCATCCGTCTGTCCTTCTGTCTGTCCATCTGTCTGTCCTTCTGTCCATCCATCCGCCTGTCTGTCCATCTGTCTTTCCATCCAGCACTTTCATCTGTCTGTCCGTCTGTTCCATCCTCGGAAGCATCCAGAACTTCTGTTCACTCGCACTGGCATGTGCTATGTGATCAGGCCCAGGATCATTGTAGATACCTACGGACATGTGCTACTGGGTAGTTACCAACTAGTATATAAGGTTTCGCCTAGCATGTGAATCCCCATCCTTTCTTCTCTTTGGATTCCCCCGCTAGTTTCCGCGCCCCGCACTGAGCTTAAGGTTGCCCTTACAGCCATACTACATTGTACTGCTCCTTGCTTGCATAAAGCCAGTAAGGCTGACAAGTGGCAAGGCCTGCTACCAAATATGACAACAGATTCTGACCAGAAACGACAAAGATATATTGAGAGCAGAAGCAACAGAAAGGCTTTCGATCAACATCTGCTTCTGATCAGTGTCAAGACTAACATTCAGAATCAAAGCAGCATTCAACATCTCTGCAACACAGTCAAAATCACAACACAGAGCTCAACAAGCCAAGCAATCTGGATACAACGTGGTCAAAGTATCCACTGCACAATCATGATCAACACATGTACCAGTCGAAATGTGGTGCAGTAGAATGTGTCAACACTGTCAAGCTCAAACTTTCAGTTGGAATAGCATGTAATTGAGATTTTTGTACTGTCACCAAATCTGAATGTGCGAATAGGTAGTACAGTGACCTAAAATATCACGAATAACATTCATAGATGCCACAGACCTGGCCCATCAGTCCATGTCACAGCAAACTGAGTGAATGTTCAGGGAGAAAAGACAAGGAGGAGCAAAGCAAAGATGAAGAGGAGCGGATTATTGAAACGACTTAAAAGGATCGAAAGGAACTGCACCGCAGTGGAATATCCAGGTGACGAGAACAAAATTTGGGAATGGACAAGTCAATGCCGAGTCCTGCGACTGCACAGTGTTAATTGTTTCTCTGTTAATTTGTTTGTCATGACGAGGCCAAAGTACTTCCCAGAAATCTCTGGTTCTAGATTTTTCTTGAAAGCTTGAACAGCCATAGGCGTACATTTGACCAAAATAAGAGCTCCA
Source organism: Mycena olivaceomarginata (assembly GCA_029378375.1). Classification (NCBI taxonomy): domain Eukaryota; kingdom Fungi; phylum Basidiomycota; class Agaricomycetes; order Agaricales; family Mycenaceae; genus Mycena; species Mycena olivaceomarginata. Next base: position 51,549 of record JARKIC010000580.1, on the reverse strand, counting down.
AAACTTCACTGTAACTGCCTAGACTGTAACCACAGTCAGAAATCACTATGCTGTGAGTGTACTTCCAGCAGAGTCATCTGATCCTGCAATTTAACAGTTTAACAGTGTGATATTCATCTACAGGATAAACACTCAATTAAGGTAGGTGTCAGTCACTTACATCGAGCGGTCACATGATGTTGTCATGTCACGGTCACGTGGCAAAAATTTCGAGAACTCAAACCAACATGCTGGAAATCAGCCAAATTTCATGTTTGGAGGCTCTTTTTTTTTTTTTTTTTGGAACATGATGTCACCAAGCTTGCTCAGAATTGAGATGTTTGAGGGCTTTCACAGACTGGTACACCAAACAGAATATAGTGCATCATTGTTATTCTTCAGTTGGCAGCAAGTTGACGGGTATGATCTTGTTCAGTTCCAGCAACATTGCCTTATATGGTGCATGAGAATCTTACCTAAGCGGCAAAATTTACGATCTCCAGAACCTAAATCATGTCCAATTGACAAAACAAACATTTCTACGCTTCAAAAAAAATGGGTTAGAAAATCTTGTACTCCTCTATGAATAATGAATATTTTGAAAATCTGAAACCAAGGATGTCTCCACAGGACTTAAATACACCATTTCTTGGCTTTACTTTGTGTCTAAATATTTTGTGGCCAGAGCTTTATCGCTGTCACACTTTGGTCATGTGACCACTCGATGTGAGTGACTGATTTCAAATTTGAACCAGATCCATCAACCATGAGATCTAATTGTTTGCTAGTCTTCACCTTCCCTTCTTCCCTTCCCTCCTTAGAGATTCAATTAATGAACCATCCAACACGTGCAGGCCAGGGTGAGGTGTTGATTTGTCTACTATCTTCACCCCTTTTCTCTGTCTATGTAGGTTTCCTTCCGTGTGGAGCTGACTTGACTGGTCATCAGAGCTCCTCCAAAATATTGGTTAGAATTTCCTCGACTCAACTCAATTTGAGAGACCCAGGTTCTGCATGCCGAAGACCGATGTTGAACTCAAAATCCCACCTGGGCCCAAGTACTCTGAGGTGATTGTACGAATCTGCTTTGAGGCCCTTTCCCTTCCCTTCCCTTTCATTCCCTTTCTACTCTGTCTTCAGCTTCCCAATTTCACCACAGACCAACCACCTTTATCTCATCAATATCAGAGTACAAGACAACACCCTGCTCCAACCTCAAATGATAAATCCAAGTTTTCTATGCACCTACAACATCAACTTTGGCTTCAATTTCAAAACTAGTCCGCCTCGGATGCACCTCATCTCGTCTTGTCTTGACTCAACTCGAAGTTGAGTCGTTGACCACGGTCCACATCATTCACAACCCATTGCATATGTACTTCACTCTGTTCAATTCTGCAGTTAACATTCCCGATTTCTTTTCTTTGTCAATGAGGAATGAATGACTTAATTAAGTTATTTTGTTCAAGTGTGTGAAGCAGCAGTCTGCCAACAGCCCGTGACGATTCGACTCGACTTGACTGCGTGAGCCATCGGGATCGGATCCGGGCTAAGTTGCATAAGGGTGCTAGAATCCCAACTGGACTTGAATTAACTTCAAACTCAATCTTACTCGAGTCGCGTTCTGGGTCAGAAATTCATTTGATATATGCACTGAGTACATAGTACTTTAAATAGGTATGTACTTGCTTACTTGCTACAAGTATGTATGAGGGTAGATACTGCTTGTTCTGAGCAGAGCTAGGGGAGGGAGGGAGGAGAGGGAATGATGCTGGGATGTGGCCAGCGGTGAAACGGTGACTACGGGGCTAGTGGTGAAATAACCACAAACCAAACCTTGTAAATGAATACGCGGTTCGATAATGCGACTACAACAACTCAAACACTATAGTCCTCGTGCAAGTTCGGGGTTCCAATCCAGTATAGATTGGGGCAATTTGAACTTTTAGTTCTCTTTGAGAAGCAAGACTTTATAGGTCCACAAGTTGTATAGATAAATTGCTCAAATCCGTTCTAGGCGCAATCGCGGATAGACAGATGAGATTTTATGTGCAACGGTTTTGTGTTATGTGGGTCTAGGTTTGGAAGTAGTACTCCGATGCGTAATGCAAGTGATTTCGTATGAAATCCCAATTCCAATAGTATCCGCGATTGCTAATCCTTGTGAGATTACAACCAATTGTCAAGTCCGATCCGTTTCCTTATATTCCACACGTCCATTCCATTTATCCAATATGTCCACGCGCCGTTATAAAGATCCAAATCCAACACAGATAATATTCAAACAGGGAAAACAAACGAAACTTGGTATAGCTTCTGGGTGTCTCCGAATGAATGCCTACTCTACCTGTTAAGCGGGAAGCCTAGTGGCTTCGCGTCCAACAGGTGGGGTGAGATTCACTGGTGTTCCTCCCATAACCATCCACTTAAATACTTTACAGGATTCTAAATATAAACGAGACAGATACAAACGTGCAATAGGGTTCAGGGTATATGACTAGTGGTATGGCAGCTAGCCGATGAACCCCTGTCAGATATCAAGTGATTAGTAAAATTGAGAGAGATTTATAAGAAACATCAACGAGCCGAGCTTAACGATGAGTCAAGATCTACATCGCTTAGCACGATCGTGATGGGATATTGTTGATATGTCAACTTTTTAGCCGACTGCCTCATCAGCCCATCGTTACCCTCCTTGGTAACCGTTCGCTTCAATTGGTCCCGCTTTGAACCACTCAAGTGATTTGTCTGAAAACCGTGATAGCCGTCGCTTCCCAGTACCCGAGTATGGTTTCTTAGTCAATTGGTAGATCGACCAAGTCCAGCCTTCTCTTGGCAGTTCTGAAGACGTCAGATGATGTCCAACAATGATCCCTCTGGTTCAGAAGGATAATCCCTCGTAATACACCCTTAGTCAGGGATGTGCAGTAGCCCCAATCCGTTTCCAGGATGGTAAGGCACTTTCCGTGATTGCTCCATTAGCGACTTCTCACGTCAACCCTTTACCAGGATTGTTGTCCAGTGCCTTTCTAATGGTTTGAGACACATTATATCCCTTTTAGCTAACTGCTCAGGCCAGCATTAGCCCTGGTGAGATGACGTCGTAATGTAGTGAAGTACATTATAGTATGTTGCAACTCGAGCAGATTTGAATAAATGCCCGGGTGCCCCCATACCAGGTCTGTCAGCGGCATATGGGGGTGAATGCAAGGGAAGCAATGGAGGGAAGGGAGAGGCGTATGGGGTGGGAAGAGCGGGAGGTGAGGAAGAGGTGAGGAAGATGGGAGAGTGGAGGGAAGAGGAGGAGATTGTGCGCATGGGGCAGGCGTGTGCAACGCCAGCTTCGCATCACACTTGTCTGCAATAAAGCCAATCTCCATGTGGGTCTGCAAGACGAGACCACGCCACGAGCACGTGTTGTGATAAGGACCGCGGTGTCGGTATCGAAATATATGTGATTCGAATTCGACTGTGTTCGTCCTCTAGAGGGGAAAGTATAGTCGAATGATAGTGAGGAAGGTCGGTGCACAAATCCGGTGTGTATGTGAGGTGTGTGTGTGTGTGTGTGTGTGTGTGTGTGAATGGTTATTCGTAGAGACCGTTCGTCTCCTGGATACGAGCGAGTGTGGTGGACCTGCTATCAGCCAAATGAGGTAGAGAGAGGGAATATACTAGACCTGGTTCCCTGTACGAGAGTACCGGAACCCTAAATGTGTTGCCCTGCCTGCTTTCCTTGGTGCGCTCTTCCCCTTAGAACCAGCACTGGAGGTACGATGGATGTCGCACAGACGAGGACACCGACGTCATTCGGACGGCAGACAAGACAATCGGTCTCAACGGGTATGGACGGCGATTTGGATGTGATGGCTTCTCGCCGGGCCTGTCTTCTAGAGAGCGATGCTCGCGCAAACAGTGTTCCTAATTGAGGAAGCCTGAATATGTGACACCAGGTCCGGTGAGGAGGGACCCTGCTGATGGAGGTGTGAGAGGTAAGACACCGATGAACGAGCGAATGTAGGAGATGTGGCCTGTCTCCAGCCGCGGGGCGAGGAGGAGGGTGCATGAGAGGTACGAGGTCGGGGAAGGCTGGGAGTACCCCTTTTAGATTGAGTGAGAGTGGTACAGTAAGTGGGGGGAACGCCCCGGAAGCTACTTCTGCAGGCTGGAAGGTACTGACTACTCCTACTAAATGCACTCCCTTTTATACCTCCTCAACGACTTCCCACATTTCCAGAGGTGCCATGCGGTCGCAGGTGTTTCCAGGGGGGCAAGAGATGTCATGAGGTGTTTCAGGGTGCATATACGGCAGGAGAACGTGCACCTCTGCTGAGGAGACCAATTGTCTCTGGGCACGCGCGAGGCATAGCGCCAAACGACCTTGGAATATGTTTGGAGCCTCAGGCACGGCCTGTTGGTTGCGTCGGTAGATGCTCGAGTGCTCCGGGAGGAGGAGAGACAGACGGTCTCCCTCGGCTAGTTGATGCGTCGTGTGAAGTGGGGGAGAAGGCAGTGTCAGGATATGTTCTGCCTCGTCCGCTGAATCGGTGTCAGGCATGGGCTAGGTCCGCCCGGCGCGAGAGATCGTCTGGAAACGGAAATGGGGGAGGTTGTCCACGTGTTCCGCCACAGGAGGGGACCATTTGTACCCTGCCGTTGATCAAGTAGTGACGTGCGCGATTCATGTGGCAAGGAGAGTGCCGGTCTCATTCGTCGGAAATGCATATGCGGAAGGTTGCTCGCTGCCCACACGTTGTAGGAAGGAGCTGAGAGTCTAGTCGGTCGTATCCTGCTGACGATGGTGCGGGAGCAAGTTCGAGTGGCGCGAAGGTGTTCCAGATGATGGGGAGAGCGTTGGTCTCGCTCGGAAGCGGCTTCCGGTAACGTAGAATCCTGTTATGGAAGATCCGTCGTGTACGTCCGAGCTCGTCCCGTCACTTGTGCAGATAGTTCACAGGGGCCATGAGGCGACGAGCAGTGCGTAGCACGCTTTGAGACCTCACAGCGTCAGGGTAGATGTCCGCACAGCACGTCGATCAGCACAGGTGCGCAATTGTGCAGTGGGCTGGTAAGGAACGGCGGAACAGGCCCACACAGAGAGGGAGGGGGAAGCAGGAGTGAATGAGGGCGGAGATGAGAAGGAAGAGAGGAGGGGACGGCGCGAAGGGTAAAGAAGGGAGCGAAGGAGGGAGTGATGGAAGGTGCTGCAACACACGTTCGTAAGCGCACTGCAAGCCGAGTGTGTGATCGAGCCTCGTAACGAGCATTGCACATGCGCAGTCATACGGTGGCACTTGAATCGTGCAGCGAGCATGTTGGGGTCAGGGGTCGGATGCAACGTGCACAGGAGCCTGTGAATCACAAAGGGGCCAGGATGTGTTGAGCAGTGGCATCATGTATTGAGGTTAGGACAGCAGTGGCATTGTGGAGTCGGTGTACAGGTGGTAGCACATGCAGAAGGCACAAAGAAGTCAGCCAAGAGACACAGCAGCAGGGAAAGAGTGAGTGGGAGGCGCAAACTTGTGCCTATTGATGTACTCTCCTCTACAATGCTTTGTAGAGAGGCTGTCTGGCATGTAAGGGCAACCTTAAGTTCAGCGCAGGGCGCGGAAACTAGCGGGGGAATCCGAAGCATAAATATAGGTACTAGAATACAGGAGTGGAAATACTACGCACCTAGCGGGGGGAATCCGAAGAGAAGAAAGGATGAGGATTTCCACACTAGGCGAAACCTTATATACTAATTGGTAACTACCCAGTAGCACGTGTCCGGATGTATCTACAATGATCGCGGGCCTGATCGCACAGCACGTGCCAGCGAGAGCGGACGGATGTCTCGGGTGGTTTGGCGGTCGGATAGAAGGGAACAGAAGTATCTGGAGCGCCGGACGGAAAACCATCCGAAGTATCCAGAGCTGGTCCGGATGGAGAAGCGTCCGAAGCGCCTGAAGCGGTCGGAGCATCTGGATCAGGTCCGGATGGAAAACCATCTGAAGCGGCCAAAGCGGGGGTTCCCCTGACATGGCAGCGCAAATCAGACTGTTTTTGAAGGTAATGAGGCTCGGGACCTGCTGAGACTGGGCCATGATTGCGTGCTTGAGAACAACGAGCGTTGAGGGGGCAGGAGGATGGGGCAGCATGCAGCTAAAATGGTGGGAGCAGTCATACACTTTGCGGCAGGAGACATGGGCTCTGAGGGCAACATGGGGGTTAGAGACAACCAGGTGAGCTGTGCTGGCAATTTTTGATGTTTGGGTTCATGCAACGTTGGGCAATTTCGGACACAACATTTTGGGGTGTTCATATGGCAACTGATGGCCGCGTGCGGCAGGGTTGAGCTACGAAACAAAAATGACAAATTCATTGCAACAGATTTGGACACTAACAATCTGTATATTGAACTAAAAACCATCGGAAAAACAGCCAGGCAACAGATGATAAAGGGCTCCGAGTGGGAGTCAAGATGTTGTTCAAACAACTTTCTATTGCTGTGTTTGTGAACCATGACACATTTGGTATGACAAAGTTTTGTTTGTCCTTGTAATGAAAATGTGATGCTCTGCAAGTGGCTGAAGTTAGGGTGCCCTAAGACTTGTACCTTATGGTAGCGGGAATCTCCAGCTTTCCCTCGCATCTATGAATCAGGTGTGATCTTTGCATTCTTTCTAGGTTCAATTTTACCAATCTGGCCCGAAATTTGGTGCATAGAAAAACATGGCGGACATGTCTGCTCATCGATCACAGATCTGATTCTTAGTGTAATTACCACATCCTGGTAGTTGTCAGCAATGGCCTCTGGGTCGGCTAAACAGTGGGTAACCTGGCGAGAACCCCAACCAGGAGAAACCCGACAGACACTAGTAGCTTGTGTGTTCCCTGAGCAGTAGGACCAACCATACGGTGTCCTCCCTAGGAGATTGTATGTTGTAGGTCAGGATGTGAGGCAGAACCCGGAACAAGTTGAAAAGGGTGTGATCAGGTATAAAACCCGGGGTGTGGACGCAACCCGTAATACGACGGATAGGAAGCAGGGCAGGGTGGAGACAATGCCTATGTCAAGCCAAGGTAGAAGCCTGAGATTAGACAAGGTAGATTCTACTGTACAGGGAGATTCTACCAAGCTTATATAGGCTTCAAATAAATTAAAGACAATCACGGTCTGTCGCGATCAGTTCCTGTACCGCAGCATTAAGGAGTGTTAATGCTGATACTCCTGGACTCCTCTGTGGCGGTCTCCATAGCATCAGAGGACTAGGGGGCCCGACTGTATGGGTTACCTAGTCCTTAATATTGTATTGTATCCGGTGGTTGAAACCCTGATCGGTTTGCAACTGTTCATGCAACTCCCGGACACACCTGTGTCAGCCCCTCTAGTGTTGGGGGCTAGGGTTCGTCTGTACGGGTTCCCTAGCCCCTAACATCTTCTGGTATCCAATGGTCGAGACCCCAATAGGTCTACAGCTTAGAACCTGAGGCTGGGTTCAACTGGGAGAAAGTCACGTGGTGGCATCATGTGAGTCCCATGCCACTAGATGGGTCTGTATCCATACAGACACATTGCGTGAGAAAAGAGGAACCCGGGCGATTCATGACAGTAGTCTGGTTGAGTGAGTAACTTCCAACTGATATCTTTCTTCCTTCTAGATTCAGTTTGATTGAATTCCGGTGATAAGCAGGCTATCTGGCCTTGCCTGGAATCTCGCTAATATTGGGATTCCTGTGCATTACCAGGTTAGATGTACATCTCCAGGATTAACATGAGTCCCAAATGGTTCTCGAATATCGCGATCAAGTCGGCAGGAGCGATCCTTGCTCCTTGCCTCTTTGCCATACTCGAGGCGGGCATACGCATGGGTTACTTTCCGAAGTCCTGGAGGGTCTTCCTGACTGTAACCCTGCGGAAGCCCGGGAAGAGCGACTACACCGTGCCTGGCGCACACCGCCCCATTGCTGAGGAGGAGTGCCTCGGCAAAGTGGTGGAGTCTGTTCTCGCTGATTGGCTCTCCAGGTTCGCGGAGAGGCATGACCTCCTCTCCCCGAACCAGTTTGGAGGCCGTCCCGGCCGCTGTACAGTTGACGCCTTGCTTCAACTCGTGCAACGCGTCAAGGATGCATGGCGGGCTGGGAAGGTGGCTAGCCTCCTTCTCATGGACGTCTCTCAAGCCTTCCCCTCCGTGAGCCACGATTATCTGATCCGCTCGCTCGAGAGGAGGCGCGTCCCCGCCCCAATTGTACGCCTTCTGGCGAGCTTCTTGTCGAAGCACAGCACCAAACTCCTGTTTGATGACCATGAATCAGCACTGTCACCTGTCCCAAATGGCCTCCCCCAGGGTTCCCCTCTCAGCGCCCTCCTCTACCTCATCTTCGCGGATGTATCTCTACCAGCCGCGCCACGGTCATCGCAGCTGGTGCGAAGGCCTTCGCGTTACAGTGGCGTGAGGAATGGTCGATGCTCCCGCGATACGCCCACATCTCCACCTTCGACAATACAACCCCATCGAAAGTGTTGGAGAAGATGTACGACAAGCTGAGCAGGCCGCAGTGCAGTGTGCTCACCCAACTCCGCACGGGCCACATCGGCCTCAACGCCTACCTTCACTGCTTCAAAATTGCGCCCTCTCCCCCCTCTGCCCCCATTGCACTACCCTAGAATCTGTCCTGCACCTCCTCCTCGTATGCCCAGCCTACCGCCACGCGCGCCTCCGCCTTATCATCCGTGTCAAGACCGCCTGCCTCTCCCTCCGAACCCTCCTCTCCGCCAAGTCTGACGCTGCACCCATCCTCGCCTTCGTGCGCGACATGGGCCGCCTCCCGCGATACGAACTGTAATGTTTCTTTCGTCCCTTTCCCTTACTTATTATCACTCCTTTTCCTTTACTTAACTTGTTACAAAAACGATCTGTTACGGTATTATCCACGCCTACTACGAATTTCTTACACTACCCTCGGCACACCTCCATCCACCCCTTCACTGTCGCCCCCCTCCATGCACCCCGCGACGCCAGCCAGTACATACATAGCACCCTGTAAAGTGCAACATGGGCCCTAAAGGGCCTGCAGCACTATAATTGATGAATGAATGAATGAATGAATGAATCAGGCACATCCTGCATGAGGGCTTAATCAGCCCGCCTGAGAGCACATTAATCAGAACCTCCCATACTGATTAAGGCTCAATTCAATGGGTTCAATAATAAAGTCCTTATAATCGCTTGATTAAGGCTCAGTGGGCCAACAAATATCAGGGAACTTAAATATCTACTCTGAATAACCAGTGTCTATCAGCAGAGATAGAACTGTGGGATTAACTCACCTTTTTGTGGTTGATTTGGCCTATTCTGGAGATGTGTCTGGACACATGTTAATCACCGATCAATGTTGCTATCCCAATATGGGTTCTTCATCGGTGTATATCTCAACAACTACTGGGTGGTTCGGGGAGATTAGGGTATCTACAGAAAGCTGATACCCAACGCTCCCTGAATCTGAAGGTGTTCATCATGGGACTTCAACCATTAAACTGGTTCAGCCCCGTTACTGTCCCAATTTGGGTTCTTAGCTTGATCAAGAATTGATGAGGTTATATCTTGGGAACCACTTGGTGGATCAGGGAGTTCTGGGTATCCACAGGAAGGGGAGACCCAGCGCTTTCTGAATCCAATGGTCCGAAGTGCAGGATAGCACTATTTGGCTGGAAAGTTCAATTGAGTCAGACAACCGATCGGAAACAAGGAATTAAATTGCAGATCTATAGCTTACTCATGTAGTGTAATTAGAGTAGTGTAAGCATAAATGTACAGTATATAAGGAGGGCAGTTCTAGCATGACACACTACTGAAAGTGGGGTGGTGCAGGCACTGGGTCTTGGTCTCAATTAAGAGACCTGGATCCAGGGCTTGTATTACTACACCCAGAGTAGCACAGGTGCTAGGTCCCAGTCTCAATTAAGAGACTTGGATCTAAGGCTTGTGTTACAATGGTTAGTCCGTGCTTGTGATCCTGGACTGGTTCTATTAAGAGCTTTGCTTCATTTGCACAATGTGATTAATATATCTGGCCTTTGGTGGAAGTAAAACACATGATGTGGGATTGTGATTGAGATGTGAAGGGATTTGGGATTTGGATTGAGAACAGAGCACCACTACAGCAGCCTTGGAAGGCTTATTACTTGGGATTATGGTATGGTCGAAATGGACCTTAAACAATTGGATAGCTGTGAAGCTTGGTATCTAAACATGTTGTTGGAATGATGCACTCGGTTGGCTATGCCAAGAGAGGGTCTTAATCCCACCACAACAGTCTTGCATGCCATTAGTCAAGTGCTCTTGTTCTGAGTGCTTGATTAAGGGCTTCAACCAGTTGAACTGATGTATCTCTGTCCCTTTTCTACTCCTTCACAATTTTGTGAAGAAGTCTAAAATGCATGAATACTTGTTGGCACGTCTAAGCTTGTGCAATCAGGGGGAACAAGGATGTGGATTCGGTTAGTGGTTGTGGCTTATACTGCTGCATTCCACTTGTTGGTCCATGTCATCAGTAGTACTGTAGCTGTAGACGAACCGAGGCAAAGCCTTTCACCGGCTGGACGAGTAGAGTGGCAGACACATCCGCTACTTGAGTGTACCCTCACCCTATGCCACATGGCTGCTTCCCTGTCAGGGGAACCCCCGCTCCGGGCGCTTTTCCAGCCACTGCTCCAGCCCCTTTTCCATCCATCGCTCTGGCCGCTTCTGCACCCAACCATTTGTCCATCCATCTGTCTGGGACTCCATCCGTCCATCTGTCCTCGGAAGTGTCCGGAACTTCAGTCCACTCGTGCTGGCACATGCTATGTGATCAGGCCTGGGATCATTGTAGATACCTATGGACACGTGCTACTGGGTACTTACCAATTGTATATAAGGTTTCGCCTAGCGTGGGAATCCCTATCCTTTCTTCTCTTCGGTGAAACGGTGACTATGGGGCAAGCGGTGAAATAACCACAAACCAAACCTTGTAAATGAATACGCGGTTCGATAATGCGACTACAACAACTCAAACACTATAGTCCTCGTGCAAGTTTGGGGTGGGGTTCCAATCCAGTATAGATTGTGGCAATTTGAACTTTAGTTCTTTTTGAGAAGCAAGACTTTATAGGTCTACAAGTCGTATAGATAAATTGCTCGAATCCGTTCTAGGCGCAATTGTGGATAGACAGACGAGATTTTATGTTCAACAGTTTGTATGATGTGGGTCTAGGTTTGGAGATAGTACTCCGATGTGTAACGCAAGTGATTCCTTATGAATCCCGATTCCAATAGTATCTGCGATTGGTAATCCTTGTGAGATTACAATCAAGTGTCAAGTCCGATCCATTTCCTTATATTCCACACGTCCGTTCCGTTTATCCAATATGTCCACGCACCGTTATAAAGATCCAAATCCAACACAGATAATATTCAAACAGGGAAAACAAACGAAACTTGGTATAGCTTCTGGGTGTCTCCGAATGAATGCCTACTCAACCTGTTAAGCATGAAGTCTAGTAACTTCGCGTTGCAAGTGGTTACGGGGTCCTGATTGAACACTGCCACCTGGCCTGAGAAAAATTTCCATTTTCCGCATTGATTCGGAAAGCGCTGTAAACATGGCGGTGATGTCGACACGAAGAAATCATAAATGTTATTTTGTTATTTGGTCAGTTCCAGACGAGCAAAGCGATGGGTTCAACCAGGTCTGCAGCTCGGCCTCAAGAGGCTTGAAACTGGTGTCATTTTCTCCCCGAGCCCTCGGCTATAACTTATACAGAGTCGGACTCAAGACCCCAGAACTGAGAAAATTGCATGGCTCGGCTTGTAGAATAAGTATCCCCATCAAGCGGGTCAGGCTTGCAATATGAGGATTTGTTTTGAAGTCCCCCCACAGAATTAGTGTGCGCTTGCAGCTATAAGTTGTCGAGTCGTGGCATGATTGGGAACGAAACGAAGAACGAAAGTGCGCCCTGTTGTGCCACGGCGAATTTTGCGGCATAAAGTCCTTAGTCAATGAATAGATGAGGGAATGTACTGTAGCATTTTATTCAGGTCGTACGTCACGCGTCACAGGGCTTCAAAAATACGAAAATTTTCGTACATGTCACGGTCCAGGGTCACTGGGGTCGAGTACGAAAACCGCCAGAATGTCACGAAATCGCTGAAAATCACCCCAAAAATCGAAATTTTGGCTTACACGGTTGCGCACGCTGTGGCGTTCGCATGAGTTGTCATTGTCTTCGCGAGCACGGCGAAATTCAGAAAAATGAAGGGATGATTACTTATGTGAGCTGATCGATCAGCCCTGCCATTTTGGGCATAGGGGCTCATTGGGTGTTCAATTCAAGTACGATTTCAGCGGTTTGGACAATTCTAAGCTTTTTTACAGTATATCCACTCTTGTACATGCTATTTAGAATTTTCCTGGGGATGTCACGGTCTCCCGAGGGCCGAGGCCAAGTACGAAAACTGACTTTCGTACTTTTGGGTCACAGGTCACAGGCCGGTACGAACTGAATAAAATGCTACAGTAATGGTACTTACTTGAGCTGTAGAGTAAACTGATTCGTCGACGGCCGCAATGCATATTATGATGGAGACTAAGGCAGGACGGGCGATTTTGCACTTGTATCCAGGTAAGAACCGAGATTTCGAACTTTATGTGCTCAATCCAAAGTCAGGAAGGAGCCAGTTTCCGAGTCGACGAAATACAGTAACGGAAAAGTCCAGAGGTGCAGATCTAGAGGCGGTCCCGCTCCTCCGAAATCCTGAGGACCGCAAGTCTTAAGGCCTCAAGAGTAAGGGATGTCGGCCGCAAAGATGATCAAGGTGGTATTGCTTCTAACCCTAACCCTAAATCAATCTCCTCCTCCGCTCCTCGTCCTCGAGGCTCCTACTTGTTCTCCGGGCTGGTCTATGGCTCCCAAGGCGGGCACAACCCTCAAACAGCGGCTCGCGGCCCTCTCTCTGCCCCAACCGCAAACTTCCTCGAGCTCTGGCCCCTCCTCCGCCCCATTATCCCCCTTCAAACGCAAGTTCACAGCACCCTGGGCACGGAAGCAGAGTCACAACACTGCGGAAGACTATAGCGGGAATGGGCGGGAGCGGGAGCGGGACAACGTCGAGGACGTAATGGCGCGGCTGATCTTCCAGGCCGGCGTCGACTTCGAGACGCGGCCGATGGTGGTCTTCAACGCCTCCGCACTGCCGGACCCCAAGCAGGTCGACTACGACGTCCTCCTCGCGCGCATCACCGCGTACCTCGCGCTCTACGTCGAGTCCGACTACACCGTCGTCTTCTTCGCCGCCCCTGCCCCGCGCGGCGCACAGCACACCCCGAGCTGGAGCTGGGTCTGGAAGGCGTATCGCAGTCTCGGGAGGACGTACCGCAAGAATCTGAAAAGGCTGTATATCGTCCATTCGTCGTTTTGGTCCAAGAGTGCGTTTCCTTGGTGTCTATTTACTTTAACTTTAATTATTACTAGTGCTCTTCAGCCTCGCGGGTGCGATCATCTCGCCCAAGTTCTTCCGCAAGCTCGTGTACATCCCCACGCTCTCCGAGCTCGCGGCCCAGGTCCCTCTCACACAGATCGATGTGGCGCCGGCGGTGTATCAGTGCGTTTTCTCCCCTCTCTTCATTTTTTGGGCTCCCCTCTCGAGTTTCTGCGTCCTTGCTGTTTCCGCGCCTTTCGTTTATTGTTTCCTGTTTCTTTTCTGCGTTCCGTTTTCTTCTATACATGCGGTGGAACCAGCCATCTGCTTTTCCTCTATATACGTCCTGGCCCCGTCGAGCGCGACGCAGTTTTGTCGCTTCGGCAGCACTCGCGCCGTTCTTCCTGCTTCCTATCTCTTATTTCTTCTTCCTGCTTCCTTCCCTCCTCCGCTTCATCCGGTCTCTGGCTCGCTTTCGCCGTCTGGGGCCGTTCTTATCCCGAGTCGGCCGCACGACTCGGAATCCCGGTGGCGCTTGCGCTTGTGGTGTGTGGCTGGCTCTGAACGCTGCGTCTGCTTCGCGCGATTTGGCGATGCATGCGCTGGTGGGCTGCGCATTCGGCTCCCTTTATCCTGCGCTTTGTTTCGTTCTCTGGGGTGTGTGCTGGCTGGTGGATGGTGGTGTGTGGTGGTGGTGGAGCTGCGCTGAGCGGAGAAAAGAAGAACAAGGTTCAGAGTCGGGGCTGCATGTACGGAGAGCCGGCGTCGAGGGCGCCTGCCTATTTCCGAGCTAAACCTGATGCGAGGCGGGCGGCTTTGTTGGTCCGAGAATACCATTAGCGATATTCAGGCACGACCTTCTTTTTCCTCCAGCGGCGTGTTCCCCCTCCGCATCGCGTGGTGTGTGGTGTAACTACGCATCCCTTGTGCTATTCGCTTCTCTCTGTAGTGGGTAGTGGGTGGAACCTATCCCTCGCTCTACACTTCTGTCGGGTCAACAGTTGGCAAATGCGTATCCTTTTGCCTCCTCCTTTCTTTCTTTCTGCCTTTTCGTCCGCCTCCTCCCCTCCCTCCCCATCTCACCCCACCCCAGAGAAAACCTCAAATACGAACGCACCATCACCCTCCCGTCCGCCCACGCCCACACGCACACCGACACGCACCGCGTCTTCGGTGTCCCGCTCGAAGACCTGATGGGCTTCGACGGCGAGAAGGGCGGCGTCCCGCGCGTCGTGCGCGACGCCATCGCGTACGTCCGGGAGCGCGGGATGGAGGAGGAGGGTCTGTTCCGCCGGAGCCCGCAGAGCGTGTTGTTGAAGGCGGCGCAGGACGCGTATGATCGGGGTGAGTTTTTTTTTGGCGCGTCGAGACGAGGGTTTGGGAGGTTGTTTCTCGTGTCTCTCCTTCTTTGGCCTTTGTCCTTCCCTTCTCATCCCTAACTTACCTCCCACCCAGGCAACGTCGTCTCCCTCTCCACCTTCGGTGACCCCCACCTCGCCGCCGTCCTGCTCAAGAAGTACCTCCGCGACCTCCCCGAGCCCCTCATCCCCGAGAGCCTGTACCCCACCGTGCGACGGTGTCCCGCGCCGGCGTTT
The DNA here is from genome assembly GCA_029378375.1 of Mycena olivaceomarginata. Classification (NCBI taxonomy): domain Eukaryota; kingdom Fungi; phylum Basidiomycota; class Agaricomycetes; order Agaricales; family Mycenaceae; genus Mycena; species Mycena olivaceomarginata. The sequence continues at coordinate 36,536 of JARKIC010000580.1, read as the reverse complement.
GCCTCCTCTCACTCTCACGAGAGCACGGACACGGACCCCGCGGGCGTGGAGCGCGACATTGCGGCGATCGCGTACGTGCGGGACGTGCTCCTGCCGCAGCTGCCGCTGTGTGCGTATATATTGCTGAGCCACGTGTTGCGTGAGTCGTGCTCCCTTTACAATCCACGCACCTTTGTGCTGACGAATATAACCCACCCCCACAGATCTCATGCACGACGTCTCTCTGCGCGCGGCCTCGAATCGCATGGACGCACACAACCTCGCGGTCGTGCTCTGCCCCAACCTCGTCGGCAGCAGGACGCACCCGAATCCCGCAAAGGACGTCATGATGTGCGCCGTCCCCGGCGCGCCTGCGCTCTTCGCGTCCTCCCCCTCACCATCCGCCTCACGATCGAACGGCAACCCCGCCCCCTCTTCGTCCAACGGCAAATCCGGCGCGCCCGCAGAAGGCAAAACCACCCTCGGCACGGTCATCAAGCTCTGCATCGAGCGCTACTTCGAGGTCTTCGACGAGGTGCACGACCGCTCCGAGGCGCTCCCGCCGCCGCGCGCGCTCGGTGCGTCTGGGTCGTCGTCCACGTCCTCTGCGTCGTCGCTTTCGGGCGGTGGAGGCGGAGGTGTGCGGCGGCACAGCGCGCAGCAGCAGCCGCAGAACGACGACGATGCGCGCCGGTACAGCGTGCGGTCGGACGACGACGACGACGACGACGCGATGCTCGTCATGCCGATTGGGATGGCGGCGCAGTCGCCCACGGGTGCGCCGCCGAGCGCGTGGGGCACCGCGTCCGCGTCGTCCTCTTCCTCGTCCCCGAGCGCGTGGGGCGCGTCCGCCTCGTCGCCGAGTGGGAGCGGGACGTACCGCCCCCGGCACCGCAGCGCGTTCGGGTCGGGGGCGGCGTCGACGACGGGGCACGGCGCGGCGCGGTCGGTGCTCAGCGGGAACGCCAACGGGGCCGGGGCGTACGGCTCGAGCCGGACGCGGTCGCTGGTGAGCGTGGAGAAGCCGGGTGTGGGCACCAGCGTGGGGACAGTGGGGCGGAAGGGGTCGATCGCGGTGGGGCGGGGGACGACGAGGAAGGGGAGCGGGGCGGCGGTGGAGGCGGTGGGCATCACGGCGTCGGGCTTTTTCAGCGCGCCGACGGCAGGGTCATGACTGCACTTCCGGACCGGTACGTGCTGGGGCGATGGTGTAGGCTGCCTGGTGTTGTAGTTTTAAGTTAGTTATTGCTCGTCGTGTTTTCGCACATACTCTATCGCTATACCCGGCTGCGCAGTGTCTAAGTGTAACTTATTCGTGTTGTAGCTAACTACCTACCGTATGCAAAGTAATTATTCGAGGTAGCGGCCGTGGTCCACGGATTTATCCTGCAGCAAATGTGTGGTGATCTGTAGAGCTGGTTTCAAGCCCGGGTGGAATCAAGTCGAGCAGCTATAAATCTAAAATGACGACCTCAGCTGCGGTGACTCGAACGCGCAGCCCTCCTTCGGAAAGAGCGCGAAAGGTAGCCATCGCGTCGGCAGACGTAACGCACGGGTCATTTCTCTTGTATACGTGATCTGAACGACTATCTTCAGATTTCACGCCCAGTAGACTAGAGAGGCTGAAACGAGCCTAATGGGTCATGTCCGTTTAGCCACGTTTTCAGAGACAGTCGGAATGACTCGAGCGTGCCCTGGGTGTGCCTCCGCCGCAACTCGTCTAGGAGCGGGCGGCCGTCTTCGCTCCTAACAGACTCGCGAATCTCCAGGTGCTTGAGTCGCGGAAGGACGTCGGCACCCTGGAGCGCCGGCATCTATGTTTCGATGCTGGCGCCTTGAGATGCACCACGGTGCTCACGGTACGGAGGAGATTCTGGAGTTGAGTTGTATGCGTTTGATAGGTGTCCTTCAGGGAGAAAACCCGCAGATCGCACGAGGACCGCAACATCAACAACCCACCTAAGATAGGTGCAACAACCACAATGTTTCAGCCTCGGCACCGTCGGTGCTCATTTCGAGCCGCTCCAGATGCGGAACTGTCGTAAATTCCCGTCGTCAGTGGCCAACAAGCGCAGACGCGACAGCTCGACGAGCGGGAGGATGGGTGCGTCGACCTTGAGGCCCTTGCCCCAGAAGAGATCCAGGAGATTCTGACAGCGTCGCAAGATACCGACGGCTTTATTTAGTTGTCTTCAATGAAAAAGAAGTGAAGGGTGATCAACTGTGTTTGAAGGGAAGATCGAGCCCACTCCCTAACGCCGATAATATTACATTGGATGTCCACCAGAGACACGTCTGGGCCACCACCATTGCTTGAAACACTAACTAGTACAGGATGTGAAGGTTCTACATCCGCACGATATCCACCCCAAAACGCCTGCCCCCTTTTGGGTTGTTGCCCCACCCAAGCTGGAACTCGTATGGCTCCAATACTCGGTCTAGTTCAGCCTCATTTCTGATCGTTTTCAGGTCCTTCAGTTCCACAAATGCGCTATCGGCGAGCAAGCCCATGGTCGCACCAATCGGGTACGGCGATTTGGTTAGGACATCGTTGGTCTGGTGACCAAAAGTCCCGTTACGAGGCCAAAAGCTAGCACACAGCCCAACAGCACCTGGAGAATGCGAGTTGGTGCCTCCGCCTGGACGATACGGGTTTTTTGGTAGTTCACCGTGGCTGGTATGAATTTCTGCGAAGCATCTGGGATCGGGATTCGCTGAGAAATGGACGCGGTTATTGCCCCATACGTCGTGAATAGTGCTTGGGCAGCCTTGGTCAACACTTCCGGCTCCAAGAACGCTTCCAACGACGTCAAGGGGTCCCCAAGGGTCATGATTTGAAATAGAGTGTCGAAGAGCAGGCTGGAGTTCGTTTCATACGTGGGGGTAACCGGGATTCCCGACTCTTGAAGAGTCGTCACAGGGTCCGGGTCTGACTGGTAGCTGATATTCTGTATTGGCACGGACCCTGTCTTCGGAGCTGAGCCGAGCGACAATATTTGAACGGTGTTATTTTCATATGCCAACGTCACATTCTGCGTGGCCCTGTGGCAGAGAAATCATATTTTTAGCTCAAGAAATCGAACTACTAGAGGATAGTCTGAGACACTGACAGTGGACACAGAGACAGTATATAAGAGACACTGGACGACCGTTGCCTCCTGAATCTCACTGGCATTGGTTGGTTGTGTTCTCCCATAGATGAAGGTGTAGCCGTCTGAAGGTTCCAAGGTGGAATTGGAAGAGGTCCAGATGAAACTGTAAACTCTGCCGAACCATCCCGGCGACGTGGGGAGGGTCAAATCGGAGAGCCCTATCCCCCACTGAGACTGGAGTATATCTGTAGGTACGTCCACCGTGCTGCAGTTTCCCAAGTCAGCCCACATGACGTCGAGGGGTATAGTTACAGTCGTGTTGGGGTTCGAGTAAGTGGAATGAGACGTGTAGTATCCACTTGTGCAATAGCACCCTCAGATGTCGACCACACTGGCAGAGGTAGCTGGTATTTTTGGATCTGCGAAAGTGCCAATATCTGTTTTGGAATGTTAATAATTCCTCTGAACCCAGAGGAGATGTGTTGGAATATAGAATGGCTGTGCGAGCTGTTGCAAGCTCGCCATCAATTGAGTCAGTGTGACTCATTTATTGGACCGAGTCATTTTGACTTTATGTTCTGACTCAGTGTGACTCATGTTGAGTCATAGTTAAACTGTACATATGACTAGGTTACTGAGTCATATTGCATCAAGTAGTAGTATATAAGTAGTGTACTTTCAGGCATGTACTCTACCGGATTACAACGAGATCCCCCAGTACTGTCTCTTCCCTTCTGAGTGATGTCCTAGTCTGGGGCTCATTTCAACATAATCCGGTTCTACCCTGGTCTGGCGGGGCAGCATACAATACGCCAGCAGAAGCATAATCAAAGGGCTTGACCGGCGAACATTACTATCGTCGATTCCCGAAGCCGCTTGTCAAAGCGCACTGGTCAAAGCCGCCCATTGTTGTGGGTGCACTCGGAAGCCGTCCATTATGGGTGCACTTGGAAGCCCTCGCTCTGCGAGGCACTCGGAAGTCCTCGTTGATGATCGGGGCATGTACGGAAGTCCTCGCAGAAGTGGGGCATTGAAGTCCTCGGAGAATCGGAGCATCGGAAGCCGTCCAGGTTGGGCGCATCATCGCTACGTGAACCTGCCGCGGTCGGCAGGCGTGGCTGAACGGAACTGCCGTTGGGGGCCGAATCCCATCATCGTGTAAGCCGTCGCCGAGACGCATCTCTGGTACAACATTCGCTCAAGGTTCACGCACCCGGTTGGGATTTGAAGCATATGGGTGGGTTTAGTTTCAGAGGTTTGAGGGAGTGTTGAGTGCGCGAGCTTTCCACAGCTCGAGGGAGTGTGTTGGAATATAGAGTGGCTGTGCGAGCTGTTGCAAGCTCGCCATCAATTGAGTCAGTGTGACTCATTTATTGGACCGAGTCATTTCGACTTTATGTTCTGACTCAGTGTGACTCATGTTGAGTCATAGTTAAACTGTACATATGACTAGGTTACTGAGTCATATTGCATCAGGTAGTAGTATATAAGTAGTGTACTTTCAGGCATGTACTCTACCGGATTACAACGAGATCCCCCAGTACTGTCTCTTCCCTTCTGAGTGATGTCCTAGTCTGGGGCTCATTTCAACAATGTGGTATTAAACGCTGTCGTCGCGGCCAAAAATACGACCCTCTCGGCAGGCTGGCTCGCAACGGTGATGAGACCGGAGACAGCGATCTTGAGGAACGGAATCGTGAGCATAGTCATAGCGCACAAAAAGCCAGCGAGGCTGCTGGCCGTTAACGAATGCAGTAACAGCCCCACATCTGTTTTTGAGGCAGGCGAATACCTGACCGACTTCAGCGGAGGCTGCGGGCGCCGGTGCATTGCGAAAAACGGTTCAAGTGTGCTGACACTGAACGCATAGGAGGATAATAATACCCCCAAAACAAAGAGATAGGATGGAGCAGCGTATGTCCACCAGTCTTGCGTCGACGAGAGAAAATCTGCGAACCCCACGTTGCGCTGGCTCTTGCGGAGGCCCACTTCAAGCCCAATGATGGTACCGGCGACAATGAGACCCAATAATAACTTGAACACTGGGTGTAGAATGGCCGGACACCATACTGGTGCTTTGAAAAACACCGGTGTAGACTGTGATGGAAGTGAGCGAGCGGAATGAAGCATAAACATTGTTGGATCGCACCAGCGAATCAATTCCTCTGCGCTCCGCTATGATACGAAACTTCCCCCGGGTTTCGATCCAGAACCAATAATGTTTTAATAGGGCATGGGTATCCGCATTCGTCTGCGTGATAGTGTCCTTTATTATTCTCGAGATATTGTCGTGATTCGATGCAATGAGAACCACCTGCGCGGCCATAGAGGAGGGGTTCATGGGGAGGGAAGTGACTGGACGGAGGAAGTATACTGCGACAACCACACCCAGCAGAACACTCATCGCCGCCTGCACAATTCGTATGCTAGTTGGTCTGGCGACAAGCTGCCAAGTAGGATTTTGTACCATCCCGGCAAGTGGTGATGCAGATGGAGGAGGCGTAGTCATGAATAACGCCTGCGCAAGCTCCGAGAAGAGTGGAGGAAACGATGCTGTGCTTGCATTCAAGAGTGTGGTGCGATCCATGAGATCTAGAATGTCCAGCTGCTGGGCGTGCGCTATGAGGAACAACCACGGATCGCAGTCACAAGGGATTGTATTTTCCACATTTCCCCAGAAGATAAAGGGGTCTATTTCGTTCGAACCAGTTACCGTATTGGCGCGAGGAGGGCCGCTGTTTGTTGTGTTAATCCACTGCAGCATTCCGTTTAAGCTGCCGTCCATCAAGGAGTCGCGAGAATGCAATAACTTAGAGGAGTCAACCACTGCATTCAGGCCCAAGGGGAACTCGGGATTAAATTTCGTACGTGGGGAGGGGGGGGGGGGGGTCCCAGGGGAGGCTGAAAAAAACTTTTTGATACTTTTGTTAAAAGAGGTTGAAAACCCTCAATTTACCATTTGGACAATGCCAGAGGTGTCAGGTAGGGTTTGTACGGTGCCCGAACCATCTTGGAGGTCAGCTTCCTAATATGGAATGTCGGATCACGTACAACGCGTAGATTTTGCTTTCCGTTGGCTCAACCACCTTACCCGATGTTCAAAAAAAAATAACTTCACACTCACTATCATGGATATACAGTCCCTTTTTCCCTGCCAATATACCACTAGGTTATGATAATTGGGTGCCCAGTGTAAAGTGGGGGTGATAGACCAGTATAGTACAGGGGTGTAAGGAAGACCACACCAGAGGTATATTAGATGGACAGGAAGCTGTTACTACACTGTAAGGCAAGTTCACTGCATTCAGACCCCTAGGCGACAGAGGGTGTGTCCGCCGCACCGCGGCCGAGCGTGACGTGGTCTGCCGCAGGTGGCCTCCCTAGATCTACCTGATGTGCAATCACTGGGCGCGCAGTTAGGGCCCTCGGAGCTGGAGGTCTTTGACGGATATAGCCTCTAGATCAACTCTAGATCAAGAGGTACCCGCTGCTGAAAGCCGATACACAATGTTGCTGTGGGAAATAAAAATTTCCTCAAAAGGAAACCCTCAACCACTTATTTTTATGAACGAATTGGGCCTTTCTGCGCAACTTTCGAAAAAAAACCCTGAGGCCTGGAGACAGACTCTGTAATAATGATCACATCAATACCTATATATGGTTCCTGTCAGACCATGTATAGTAATTCTGTGATGCATCAACGCTCTGCTCCCACGGTGACGTTGTGTATCGGCTTTCACCGGCAGGTACCTCTTGCTCTAGATCCTTCGCGCTATCTTTGCCGACCGTGTTATGTCACTGTCACGATACGGCCGATATCGCCAACGTGGCCTGCTCATGAGCAATTTTTGCGGAGCACCTTATGTTGACGTGCCTTCTGACACTGTGCTGAGTTGCATGAGAGGCTGTTGAGCGGCCGTTTGTGCCCATTGGCCAAAGACGAGCGGCTTCAAAATCAGTGTTACACCCAAATCAATCGGTTCGTAAGACGATTCCCATATGAGCTAAATATTCCCATGCACTCCAAGATCACTACGGCGGTATTTCTCTAGTGCTGGCCAGGCAGCCCGAATGACGGAGATAAGGGATGACGACGGCGCCGTGGTCGGAAGAGGAGGTAGGCTGGGGCGGCGGGGGTTGGCCGCCCCCACCGCGACTGATGGCGGCAGCACACGGCAGACCCTTCTCGGCAGACCCTGTCGCGTAAGGTAGGCACAGCGCGTCCGATGGCGGCAAAGCTCGGCAGCCTCTGCCGATCAGGGGCCTGAACAAGGGGAACTTGGGATTCGAAATAAGTACATAGGGTCGAAAAGTTTTTTTCGACCCTCAGCGGACCCCCCCTCCCCCAGTTGCGTCCGAACTGCCATTAAACACCTTCCATTTTGGGACAAGCACAGCCACTGTGCCGACGGCTCGCTCGGCGGAGTATCAAATGAATCCAAGGAACACCAAGTCAAGCGATACCGCAAATGAGCTGGATTACACATGTAAGAAGGTACAAAAGGACGTGTATTATTTTACATCTTATACATTTAGCCATGCCCCCGCCTCACGACGCGTCCGCCGGCACGCGCACAGGGACCGGCGTGTCCGCACTACAAATTCACATACAACTCGCTCATGCGGCGTCCGTCTGCGCCCGAGCAGCAGCCCTAGTACGGCATGACGCGGACGGGGCAGCACGAGATCGAGGCAGCATGTGGGACGGCGCGCGTGCCCGTAGGCGTGCTGCGCAGGCCGCCCGCGTGTGATACTGCGTTGATCACAGTGTTTCTCGAGAGGATGGGGGCGAGGCCGGAGACGGGATCGATGTCGATGTCGATGCAGATGCGAGTGGGAATTGTGATAAGGCGGCGGCGGGAAGACGGGTGTGGCCATGTGCGAACACTGCGCCGACAGCGGTGTACGTGGCGCTGTTCGATGCGTTCAGGCTGGGGAGTGTGCTGCACAGGGAGGGCGCAAGGCCATTAAATTCGCTGCGCCCGCGCAAGATGCTCGGGAAAGGGCCGTGGACGGAGCACGACAACGGAGAGGAGCACAAGTAGCGAGGGGGTTATGGACGTCGATACGGACATGAACGTGGATGTCGTGACTGGATGCTCACGTCGTGCGCCGGGGTAGATTGTGAAGATCCAGACGCTCTTGAACACCTTCTTGCTGAGCTTGTTGGCGCAAAAAGCGAGTTTGCGCTGCAAGAACAGTGTCGAGAATTTGGCGGGTGCTGTAGGAGAAGAAAAGGCAGAGAAAGAAAACATGTTGCAACTTACCGCGACGTAGTACTTTCCTTGATTGCTGCCGTGCTGGCATTGGCGGGGAGCGGGCAGGAACTGAGGGCAGAGCGGGCGTGGCGGGCGTTGATGTGCACGGCGTGGTGGTCCGTGAACAGAGGCATAATGGTCGTGGTTGTGGGTATCGCGAAGGGAGAATGAGGAAGGATGCTTGTTTGGCATGCGGCTCACCACGGCTTCAAGTTCGAGCTCCGCCTGTTGAGCCGCCGGCAGGATGGCTGTGCTCTTCCCGGAAAGGAAGGCCCCTAATGGCGGTTCGGACAGAGTGCCCTCCCCCCCCCTCCTTCCATATAGGGAAGGAGTTTCCCACCCCTAGCGCCGGGCCGTCGCCTCCGCTTAGGGCCGCAGCTTGGGACACTACTGGGGACAGGCAGTTTGATTATCCAGAGAAGGCAGAGGAAGCGGAGACGTCGAGCAAATACTGAGAATATGAAGGGGTGCACTCCACTGCAGACACAGACACAAAGGTGTAGTTTCGAGTATACACCATAACCAGTGCGGTGGTGTATGTAGAGGAACCGGGGCATGTTTGATTATACATGCAGCCAACGAGGCATTCAGGTGTATCATCTAGGGTGAAAAACGAGTGAGCAGCGGAGACGAAGTGAATCGAAGATGCCTCGTACCATAGCCATTACCACACACAAGTAAGTGGTTCATGTCGGTGAGCGGATATTTTACGGTGCACCCAGTGGCGTTGACATCCACAAACAGCGCAAACCCAACCGGAAGGGCCGGTATCGGTGGATTGGCCCGGATCGACACATTGCCTCCATATGAATCTGGAGCGGACAAACAATCGAGGCTGGCGGAATACCCTTGTGTTTGGGCGATCAGCCTGTCTCCAGCCGATGACCCTAAAGGATTCTCGAATGCCTCTAACACAATTTCATCCGACGTTGTCCAATAGGATCGTGAGAGATTGACCACCTGCCGGCCGAGATATGACGAGACATATTGCTTGGCAACCAGGATGGATGGATGGAAGTCTGTGAGCAGGGAACGATTGAGACTCATTGTGAGATTGAAATCGGCTGCAGTCATCTGTACATTCTCTTGGCGTTGAAACAGTGATGTGGTGACGATTCCAGCAAGCACCGTCATCCAAAGGCCCAGAGTCGTGAGTAGGACCACAATATGCCTATATCTAAACGCAGTCCATAACACGACGATGGGGGTTGACGCCGATATAATCTAGGAGCCAGCTCCGGTCCGGGCCCGCGAGACATGGCTGCCCAGGGAACCAGAATCTTGATCTGCAGATCATACGCGGTGCAAATCCAATTAACGATCATCAATGCGCCGACCGGAACATAGGTCCACAGGAATTGCAAGCCAGTAGATGGAGCATTGTAAGGTGTCTGAGGGCGGAGGTAAGAGTAATAAAAACACTTCGAAGAGTTGCAAAGACGAACATGCTGGTTAAAAAGTTCCAAAGCGATTATAAAGAGAAGAAGAAAACCGGCAAAGGTACCAGTAGGAAGTGCGTGGAGGAGCTTAGGTGACCAGCGGGGTACCGGGTGCTGTACACCGTTGACCTCAAACTTGTCACTGTAAAGAGAATTTGTCGTGAGCAGAGCAGCGTCACTGAAAGTCCATCGATTATATGGGACATCCTGTGCATCGAAAGCTGAAGTCTACTTGAGAGGTACAAAGTGGCCCAGAGACGATGGCTATCTCACACCTTTGCCTGAATCCATGAACCAGTTCCACTGGCGAGAGAGAAATGATGAAAACGGCCTGAACGGTTCTCCTGTTGCTATGTAGTTCATGATCCATATTTCGCAAGAAATTTCGAGGACGTTCAGCAACTTAGGCTGAGCGGGAGGTGAAGGGCAGGAGGAAGATGTCAAAGCGGCCAGATCAATGGTTAGGTTTATTGTTCATCCGTACACCGACAAACAGACGCCGCAAGATACGCATAGAGCGGGTCGACGGAATCTTTTTAACTTAATTGTGGATGTTGCTGGCAGTTACCTGATGCCTCCCCACAGATATGAAACGTGATGGATGTGTGGGAGCAGACTTGTATTAGGTCGGTTGGTCGGTCAATGCTGTTTACAAAGAATAGAATCAGCGTCAGACCACACAGATTTCCCCCGCTTCGCGCGATTTACTCTATCGCAGACCGACCGCAACTGTTTTCCGGCTGGATTGCGGCATGAACACCTAGTCAGATGTTGTCAAGATTAGCAAGGTGATGCATGGGGCTCATGGGAGAACACCCACCCTCTCGCACGATTCCCAGTTGCGATTCTATTAGTCCTGATCAAGAATTGGCGATGATGGCGAGTGAAAGAACTGTTTCAGTGTTTGGCGCACTCAAATTGACTCAATCGTGTTCTCTGTTTGTCTCCATCCGGCACCGCATTCCTCGGATCAACGGCCATCATCTTCCCTATTCACTCATACAAATAATAGCCAATCACGACGCTGCACAGGTCTGTGGCTGTCTGTATGGTTTTTCCGTTTTTTTTTTCTGGAAGGAATCAGATCTGAGATATCTTTCCGCAGATTATACTCATCTGTCTGCTTCCTGCACACCCCTCTCACAGCCCGGAAGATAATATCTCTAATCCATCTGGCTATCTCCTGCTCTGCTAGACACCCTTTTAGTTTTTAGTACTCCTGCGTTCTCCGTGGGCTGTCATGCTCCTTGAGCCAGAGGGCACGACGTGAGTGGAAGATCTGCAGCATACGGTACTAAACCGGGAAGCACAACAATCAGACTGTTTCATGGATATTTGCGCCGAATCTCACGCAAATTACTCGGTCCAAATTGTATTCTGGATCGGATTGATATCTAGTCTGTGGCACAATTTACCTTTGGCGGCAACATTCAGTAGCTCTCGAGAACGAGGCAAATCTTTCTGACACCCCAAATATGCTCAAATAATGTAGAAGCGCAACTCTTTGACATGATCAATTGTAGTTCTGGGGGTATGCTTTTTGGTGGTTTAACCTGCATATCTGTAATCAGGGACACACAAAATTGTCATATGCCAGCACTGTGAACACAGAAAGAAGGAAAGGCCTGGTAGTCAGGATCAAAGGCTGTGAATTTTGGAACAGCAAACCAATGTGTGCCGGCATCTTCCGATGCGGCGCCGCCTATGGATATAGTGCACAGTAGTTTACTTTACCACATCTGAATTTACCAACTCATTGCATTAGTCTCTTCAATATCTACTTGTAATTGTACTTACCGACTCTTATGGTTTCATAGCTACTTATGCCACTTCCAGTTATATGTACAATGTGCTGTATTCAAGCAGTAGTACAAGCAGAATGTACTTTAGTTCCCTGCTGAAAAGTGTCCCCTCTAAGTCACTTATTCATTAGGTTATGGGCCCCACCCTAATCTAAATACTCCACAGATACCTCTACTCAACAAACCTTTGTTTTCAAACCCTTCTGCCATGACTACATCCAACATGAAGCTCAGCAAATATTTCCTCCGCATTCTGAAATGTGAGGCCAACAGCACCAACTGGAGCATTTACAAACATCGCTTCAGCTACACCGCCGATGCTGCTGAACTGGTTGACCACTTACTCGACTCCCATCTCCCTCCCATTCCACCAATGCTGCCGGCAAATAGCCTGCCAACTCCTATTGAGGTGGCCGTGATTGATGTGTACAATGAAGAGGTGGCTGCTCAGCCGTCTACAGCTGGAGTACTGCTGATGACATGCACTGATGAGTGGAATGCAGCAGTACAAGCCACAACCACTAATCAAATCCACATCCTTGTTCCCCCTGGTTGCACAAGACTAAATGTGCCAACAAGTATTCATGTATTTTAGACTTCTTCACAAATTGTGAAGGAGTAGAAAAGGGACACAGATACATCAGTTCGACTGGTTGAAACCCTTAATCAAGCACTCTGAACGAGAGCACTTGGCTAATGGTGTGCAAGACTGTTGTGGTGGGATTAAGAACCTGCCAACCGAGTGCGTCAATCCAACAACATGTTTAGATACCAAGCTTCACAGCTATCAATTGTTTAAGGTCCCTTTTGACCATTCTATAATCCCAAATATAAGCCTTCCAAGGCCGCTGATTGTTTAAGGTCCCTTTCGACCGTCCCATAATCCTAAATAATAAGCCTTCCAAGGCTACTGTAGTGGTGCTGTGTTCTCAATCCAAATCCCAAATCCCTTCACATCTTAATCACAATCCCAAATTATGTGTTTTACTTCCACCAAAGGCCAGACATATTAATACATTGTGCAACCGAAGCAAAGCTCTTGATAGAACCAGTCCAGGATCACAAGCACAGACTACCCATTGTAACACAAGCCCTAGATCCAAGTCTCTTAATTGAGACTGAGATCTAACACCTGTGCCACCCTGATTGAAGTAACACAAGGCCTGGATCCAAGTCTCTTAATCGAGACCAAGATCCAGTGCCTGCACTACCCCAACTGCAGCAGTGTCCATTCATGCTAGAACTGCCCTGCTTATATACTGTACATTTACGCTTACATTACTCTAATTACACTACATGAGTAAGCTAAAGATCTACAATTTAACTCCTTGTTTCTGATTGGTTGTCTGATTCGACTGAACTTCCAAGCCAAATAGTATTGTCCTGTACTCTGTACCATTGGACTCAGAAAGCACTGAGTCTCCCATTCCTTTAGGCACCCGGAACTCCCTGATCTGCCAAGTGGTTCCCAAGATATAACCTTGTCAATTCTTGATCAAGCCAAGAACCCAAATTGGGATGGTAACGGGGCCGAACCAGTTTAATGGTTAAAGTCCCTTGATTAACACCTTCAGATTCAGGGAGTGTTGGGTATCAGCTTTCTGTAGATACCCTAATCTCCCTGAACTGCCCAGTAGTTGTTGAGATATACACCGATGAAGCCTTGCCCAGGTCAAGAACCCATATTGGGGTAGCAACATTGATCAGTGATTAGAGAGTTTGTGCAGATCCACCTGGGTGGCCACCAAGGCATGTGGAGTGGGGTGGCTCCAGCTCCAGGTGGCTTTTCTAGGTGGCTTGTCCCATTGTAACCCTGTGTTCCTTTCAATTGTTTTCTTCCTCAATGCTGTTGTCCTTAGCCTCCTTGTCATCATTGTTATCTCCTTCTCCTCTGGAGGGCCAGGAGATGCTGAATTATCTTTTGCCAGGCTTATATGTGTGCATTCATGCCTGTTCTTGCCTGTCAAGCATTTTTGCATGTCTTTCACAAAAGGATATGAACCTGAGGGATCTATTCACACCAACAGAACCAACAGTGATGTCATTTGAAAGCCACCCCGCTCCACATGCCTCGGAAGCCCCCTAGGTTGCTACAGGTGGCTATCACAAACTCTCTATTAACATGTGTCCAGACACATCTCCAGAATAGGTCAAATCAACCACAACAAGGTGTGTTAATCCCACAGTTCTATCTCTGCTGATAGGCACTTGTTATTCAGAGTGGATATTTAGGTTCCCTGATATTTGTTGGCCCACAGAGCCTTAAATCAAGTGATTATAAGGACTCTATTATTAAACCCGTTGTATCGAATCTTAATCAGTATGGGAGGTTCTGATTAATGTGCTCTCAGGCAGGCTGATTAAGCCCTCATGCAGGATATGCCTGAACAACCATTCAGGACTCATGTTAATCCGAGAGATGTACATCTAACTTGGTAATGCACAGCAATCCCAACATTAGCAAGATTCCAGGCAAGGCCAGATAACCTGCTTATCAACAACAAGGACCTGAAGACCTACAAGCCGGCCTAGGTGGTGGTCAAGCAGGCCATCATTTTGATGGCTGTTCTTGCAGTTCAAGGACACTAAACATGCCGCCGAGCTATGGAAGAAGGTTTCAGATGAGTTTGAAAAGAAATCAAAGATGGTTACCATGGATTTATGTTGCAAGCTCCAGGAAGAGCATTGTACCGAGACTGGGGACATACAAACTCACCTCAGGAAGCTCCAGACCCTTTGCATGGATCTAATCAGCATGGGTGCTGACCTGGGCAATGAGAACTTCACTGCCATTATCCTCGGCTCCCTCCCGCTCTCCTACAACCCATACCTCTCCATGATCACAGCAACATCAATGCTGCTTGGGCAGACCCTCAAGCCTGATAACCTCATCCACAGCCTCAACGAGGAAGCTGATCACCACACACTCAAGCAGAAGTCCAAGAAGGATGACCACAGCATTGTGTTCTCCATGGGAGATTACAACAAAGGCAGCAAAAGCGGCCTGAAGTCAGACATGAAATGCTATAACTGTTACAAGAAGGGCCACATCAAGGCAGATTGTTGGGCAAAGGGTGGTGGAAAGGAAGGAAAAGGCCCGCAGGGGAAGGGGAAGGGGAAGGGGAAGGGGAAAGCATGTGAGGATGCAAACACCACCCAAGACGATGATGGCGTGTGGATGGTGCAGGTGGAGTCAAACCTGCTGTCATTCAGGGCTGAGTTTGAGGAGCTCTAACATGTCAGCATCATGCAGGGCAGTGCGATGCAATGCAGCACCACACACAGAAGCACGGGCTACTGGCTGTCTGACTATGATGATGAAGACTTCTTCAAGGACGAAGAAGATGACACCATCAGCGAGACGGCTTTGATTTCAGTGATGGAGAACTCACTGGACATTGCAAACACCACCGTGGACTTGGACATTAGAGAGTTTGTGATAGCCACCTGTAGCAACCTAGGGGGCTTCCGAGGCATGTGGAGCAGGGTGGCTTTCAAATGACATCACTGTTGGTTCTGTTGGTGTGAATAGATCCCTCAGGTTTATATCCTTTCGTGAAAGACATGCAAAAATGCTTGACAGGCAAGAACAGGCATGAATGCACACATATAAGCCTGGCAAAAGATAATTCAGCATCTCCTGGCCCTCCAGAGGAGAAGGAGATGACAATGATGACAAGGAGGCTAAGGACAACAGCATTGAGGAAGAAAACAATTGAAAGGAACACAGGGTTACAATGGGACAAGCCACCTAGAAAAGCCACCTGGAGCTGGAGCCACCCCGCTCCACATGCCTTGGTGGCCACCCGGGTGGATCTGCACAAACTCTCTATTGAATACACACCTTCAGAACTCAATGGCGTCAAATGCTCCTTGCAGAGGCAACACGTGCTCATACATACATACACCCCGATGAATTTCCTTTGCCAGGTGCGAGTACTCTTCTCTTTAGCACCGTCCATGTGAACAAGGGAGGGGGGGGAGACAAATGATTGGCATTGGTATCAATGGGTGAGTGAGTTGAGTGTGGGCATGGCCGAGGAGGGGAAGGCGGGCAGTGCGGCATTTTGGAAGGCGATAGCAGTAATAATGGGGGCGAGAGGGGGGATTACAAATGAGTCGGGAAGGGCAACCTGCGGGTCCGGACTGCACGGGCAGAGTGCGAGGCGTGAAAGACAGGGGGTGGGGAAATCCCTATCGGCGGGATTGATGGGGGTGGTGCGCTGGGCGGTAAAAAAAGCGGAGAGCAATGCTGGAAGGGAGCTGTGATAGATTATGGAGGAGAGATGTATAGGGTACGTACTGTAATAACGAATCGAATGGGAAGGCCATTTGGGTGGGGAGAGAGTGGAAAGACAGGGGCAAATAACAACAACAAACTGACTGCGGGTCCGTGCACATTGACAAGCTTATGTCTTTTGATGGGAAACCGGAGAAATATAAGCCGCTGGGCTGTACATGTAAATATCTGCAAACAGGTTTTGATGGGAAGCATTGTTTCTGATGGGAAACTGGAAATATACTGTAGAAGTAAATATCTGCAAACAGGGATATTGGTTTCCTGTAAATATTATACCTGTAGCCGAATATATAGCCAAAAGCGGAAGTGAAGGCCCTACATATATATATATATGCAGTGGCTGGCAGGCCTACCAGGAATAGGATATATATCTATGTACCCCACAGCCACAGCAGGGTATATTGATATAAAGGTACAGCTACACCTCCCATTGGCTCGCTTATGTAGGTGGCTGTCGGGATGTGTCCCAACATCACATTTCCCATTGGGGTTCTGTCAAAATTTCTTGACAGCCTCAGGCTGGCACACTGGGAGATGGTGAAGCACATTCCATTACCTTCAAGGCACAAGGGACTGGCACCTCACATACAGTGCAGGGAAGCTCAGGTTGAAAGGATATCCGGATTCAGACAGGATGTTCCAGGAGCACAGGCGAGCAATCTCAGGCTACATATTCATTATTGATGGTGGTGTCGTATCTTGGAGTTCCAAGAAACAGGAGCTTGTCATGCTCTCAACCACTGAACTGAGGCAGAGTACATCACCATGACCCACATGATCAAGGAAGCCATTTTGCTCCATTAACTCATCAGCAAGTTATTTCACCTGCTCGAGCACCCTATCACCCTTCACAGAGACAATCAGTCTGCCATCACACTTGCCTATTCCGACATAGGCCAATTTCACGCCTGTACGAAACACGTTGACATATGCTATCATTTTATCCACTATGTCATTGAGGACAAGTCGATCCACCTCGTCTATTGTCCCACTGCCAACATTGTCACTGACACTCTGATCAAGGCCCTTCTGAGCGCCAAGGCAAAGCACTTCGCAGCCACCCTCGGACTTTGTTCAGTTTGAGGGGGAGTGTTGGAATGGCAAACCAATGTGCACCGGCATCCTCCAATGCAGCACCACCTATGAATATAGTGCGCAGTAGTTTACTTTACCACATTTGAATTTACCAACTCATTGCATTAGTCTCTTTGATATCTACTTGTAATTGTACTTACCAACTCTTATGGTTTCATAGCTACTTATGCTGCTTCCAGTTGTATTTGTATTTAAGCAGTAGTACAAATGGAATGTACTCGAGTTCCCTGCTGAAAAGCATCCCCTATAAGTCACTTATTCATTAGTGAAATGCGGCCACAAACATCGCAATTTTGAGGGCTTAACAGGAGCTTTTCGCACAAATCCTTTTGTGAACAGGATAATAAGATACCCTACTATACTCATATAATTTTTGGACCTAGTTGGAAGCCTGAAAGGTACGTAATTCCTAGTGTGCTTCCTGGTTTAGGACTGTACCTTAATGAATTTACTCTCTTTGATCCTGTTGATTGATGTGCTCAGAACCTATATAAGAAACACACAAATAACCCCACTTGACTTGTGATCAGCACAGAAACAGTCCAGGGACTGTTCCAACAACCAACAAACAAATCAAACAACAATATCTGCACGTTTCCAGAGATCCTGACAAGTTACAGCCCCCAGTACAGGGCCTTGTAAAGGTTGTAGGGAGAGGTTTCGTATCTCAAAGAGACGAAGAGCAAACTGCATAGAACATGTTTTTAGACACAGTGGAAACATAGTTTCCAAACAAGATAGATTTATAGCTTCGCAGCATGTGTGTGTGTGTGTCCAAGTGACAGAGAAACAAGTTTAAAGTAGTCCCATAGACTCAAGTAAGGCCCCTAGTTTATAGGCCAAGAGTGTTCACAGAGCTTTCCCTAAAAGGTACTTTCTGAGCAGTGCACAGCAGTCATGTTTCCAAAGTTCTCCCTAGATGGTACTTTCTGAAGCTTGCTCCACAAACAAAAATAATGTTTCTTTCAACAGAGTCTCAGTTCCAACAGATTCACAGAGTTCTTAACAGTCTCCAGGCAGAGCCCAAGTGCATTTCCAGAATAATATATGATTCAGAAACAAATAAGATTTCGACTAATAATGCTACTCTAAGAGAGTGTGTTCGCTGAGGATCCCAGATCAACCCAATGCGCAAGCATATAGCCTACTAGTTCGGGGGAAGATGCTGTGTCCATCGTAGAAACACCTCCAGATACTTATACAACCACCAAGACACAATTACAAAGCCCAAAATACAATCCCAATGAGTCAAATGTCTGTTTATCCGTCTCTTTAACCGTGTTTCCATTGGTTGTCCTTCTGAGTGTCACCTCCCATTGGTTCCCAACTGTGAGCATGCCATGTTCCCTGGCCAATTACAAGGCAGGAACCTGTCAGCAGCACCCCTGTATTATTCAGAGGGTGTGTCAATCACTGATAGATCGGCACTGCACTCATTCAACCTGTTTCTGCTTCAACTCAACTCTCCCCTCTGTTACAAGTGCGGAACTTGATAATACTCCTTTGCAGGTTTCGGTAGATACCTGTTTCTGTGGTGTTTCCCAGAAAGGGTTCTTGAGAAAGAACCTTAGAACACCTTTAGAGTTGTGATCCGGATCCACGGAATAGCCAACCACCTGTTTCGGTGTATCTGCATTTGATGGAAACTGGCAACTTCTAGCAACTGAAACACTCGTGACCCAACGCGTTCCCGTAGCGTCTCAACACAACACAATACATTGCCCAACTCCCGTTCTTTTGATCTGTTTCCGTTGTTTAATTGGATGTTGGAAACAAGTCAAACAAAGCTCCTTGACTTGTTACTTGGCTGCACGTTCCCTTACGGTTTTCAGGGCGAGACTAGCCAATGGACATTCTAATTCCTTAGAATGTTCACCCGTTGTTCTGTGGTTCACCCAACAGCTACCAGGAACCAGTAATGTTGTGTAGAAACAACAGTTTCAGCAATGAGCACAATCAGAAACACGCAAAATTATGTGTATCCAACTATGGCCCAATTACTGGCTTATCACCATCTCCTCAAACACTGATGCAGCGACAGGAACTTTGACCCGACCTGCAAATTACTTTGCGTTCCGTGGTGTGTAGGCAGGCATGGGCATGGCTGCATTCTTTTCATTATCGAATTTAATTCACACGTCCGAGAACTTTGACCTGTCTGCCATCGATCGACATCCACATCATGTCTCCTGCCCATTGCAAGGCCCTGCTTGTTGATCCTGTCTTACTGTCTCTTGATGATCCCCGTGAGCAATCAGCTTTCACTCTTCCAGCAGTACTATCAATACCCTCTCTTCGCAAAAGTCCCTAGATGTGGTGCTGGCGGTGTATCAGGGATTATTGACTTGCCACTTCAATGACCTCTGAATAGTCTGATGACTATTGAAGAAAGATATATGAAGTCAGAATTGTTACAACCACTTTAGGGCTGGCTGAGATATCACGCTGCTGGATACCAGTTGGAATATTGTGCTGCTGGATACTGGGAGGAAGTCAAACTGATTAGATTGTACTGAAGACATGTTACCGAGTCAACCATTACCATTGTTACTCAGGCAGATCTAACCGTTAGAAAGATGTGATCCTCCCATCAAGGCTAACTGATATGAATGATGAGGATTGACACTACAGTATCGGGCTGCCAGATATTTCACTGGCCACTATACTAGTTCAGACATTGTTGAGCCACTAGATATTTAATCAAGCTGCTGGATATTTACTATGAGTTCCACTGAGCTTGTGAAGTGTGGGACTGATTCAGAAGTTGAATAGGACTTGACTGAAACTGACTTCATCAGTCAGAAAGATGGAAACCAAGACAACTAAGCACAACTTATGGTGTGCTAGAGAAATACATGTGGAATAGCCCCGGTAGCAGGTCATAGTACCCATGGTTGATAATGTCTTCTACACCATTGGCCATTCACTACTTGGGCTCCCACCCCTTATTGTTCCTATTCATTCTGTCTATCTCTTTTACTTCTTTCTAAAATGTATAAAAGCCAGTTGTGTACTCTGTATTAGCCAGTAAACTATCCTCCAGATATACAGGCAATATAGTAGACTCTAGATTTGTGAAAAGCAATCAGATAGATTTGAAGATTTGAAACCGCGGTGTGCAGGATTGTTTGAACCTTTGTGGATGCAGGCATTTCCCATAAGACCATCACAGCCTGGTTCTTCGCAGCGGTGAATAAGTCGGAGAATTGGGTCTTTGCCGTGAGCTAGTTTAGCTGGCAGATTCATGACCAAGAGTATGAAAAAAGTCATTGATTCATGCCGTACTAAATACATGTCCTGTAGTCCAAGCATTGTCAAAGAAGGAGACTAAGCTGGAAAGTGGTAAGGTAGGTTTCTGCTACAAGAGTTATGCCGCCCCAGGTCTGTCAAAGCTGCCAAAGCAGCCAAAGCATCAAAGCAGCAGGGTGCAAGTAGTATTTGAGCTCTAGTGAGGAGGGAGGCTAGGTCCAAGGAGAATCAACTGGGCTGTCTAGACAGAGAGTGAGTAGAATGGCAGGCTGGCAGGAAGTCTATAGCAGCGGCGGCAAGTGGTGGGAGATCAGAAGTAGCCGACGGGACGGGTTGGGTTGGGTCTGCACAGCATGTGTCAGCGGGTCGGGTTGACCCAACCCAACTGCCCCATATATCTGATGTGCTGCAGGTACGAGTTTGGAGAACTCAGTAACACCCATTGCTAACAAAAATCTGGTATGTGTCTGATGCCAGCTCAATGTTACAGTGGCCACTTGAGCTTAAACTGTAAGGCTGTAAGTTTTTGTTTTTTTTCACTCAGCTTGGCCTGCTTATTTTCGCTCAAGCTACTTAACCTGGGCCACTGCTTAAGCTGCTGGAGAGGGTTAAAGCATCCCAAAATTTATTATAAATGTACACCATTTAGGGTACTGTAGTATTACAACCACTAGTTCATGGGGTATCACCTGTCACCACAAAGTTCACTGGATTGAAAGTTCACATCTCGGCAATCAGCCAACAATTCCCATAAAAGGTAATTCGACGAATGCCGGAGCGAAATTTCGCAATTTTCTAGGCCCATTTGGGCCAGGAAAACTCATTGTCACTGTCACTGACCTTGATTAGCTCAGTTCACAGGTCTCCGTCACCCGTCACCTGAATTAGTGGTCGTAATACTAGTATATACAATTTTTTTGCAGGAGCTTAAGCCGCTTTAGCCCGCTTGAGCGTCCTCGGACCGTCTCAACGCAGGCCACTTAAGCAATCCTAGGCAGGTTTTATGAATGTATCCGGCGCTACATTCTACCAATCGAAATTTGTGTCATATCAGGCCTAGATGGAAACAGACTATCACATAAGATGTAATCACCTAAAAGGAACCCACCGACGCAACGAGACAGTAGTGGTTCCACCGATGTTCGATGAGCGGATATATCCGACAGTGTTTCACAAGCCGGAATTGAGTTGGATAGAACCTGGAGACAAGAACATGTCAGATGGAAGACAACCGCTCAAACATCAGCACCAGAGCACAAAATTCGAACCAATATCCAGCTGCACAAGCAACTTACGGATACATCCACAACACGTGGTTTCACGAGCCGAATTTCGGTCAGGTTGATCATGAACCTGGACAAACACAAAATATTGGATGGAATAGCGAGGTGCGAGAGGTAGGCCGGCACAGGATCCGGCGGCGGGGACGGCCATCCGAGGGCGGAGCAGGGCGGGGCGAACATATCCGCCAGGTGCGCGTGTTTCCCAAATGGGGACATGACGCATATGACTTGGGGATATATTGCCGTACAAGATAAATACCCTAAGAGGCCTTTTACGTAATTTGGGCGGACCTGCCACAACACCAGTAACTAGCCGACTATGCACTACATTAGTACAGTGATATGTTGATCAAACGCCTAGGCAGATGTGTAATTAAGCAGTGGATAACGTCGGCTGTTTCTAGGACGAATAATTGGCCATATGCATCACCTCTATCTCCTCCCCGACAGGTATTAGCGGCACTCCAAAAAGACTGCATCCAAATGTCAACGGTGTGTACATGATGTTACACTCACAACTGGAGTCCTTACGCCTTAGAATGTCTCCAGGGGACTGTCCTGCCGGGGATCAAGCTTTCTGACCGGGAGAAATTAAATTAGTATAGATTATTGGATGCTCAAAGAAGTCGTACAACTTGAACGGAGGTGTGGATGGTGCGATGGACATCTATCATTCAAGGTTGGAACTCGTCCGTTCAATCGGAAACAAATAATACGAAACAACGCACGAATAGCGCACGAGTCGTCTGTGGCCCAATGGGTGAATGTCGGCAGCTCTTGTTCCCCGGCGGTCGCCGCAGGACCCGAAGACGTGCCCGTCGTGGAGAAAGACTTTGCTGACTTCCGGATATTGAGATTTGAAAGCTGCGAGATGGCCAGCGACGTTCCAGATCAATCTAGATAAGGGAAGGAAAAAGCGAACCAAAGTAATGACGTAGACGCGTCTGAGGGGGTACAAGACAGCCACAGGGACTGCCAATGACCGATGAACAACACAGTGCTAATCCAATTCAAACAACGGACCATTGCTCTCCGGATTTATGTAATACCTGGGTTCGCGGTCCTGTAAGTTTGATCGAAGACTTCGAGCAGGTGGTGCAACTTACGAGATTAGACCCGCTCCGGCGAGCGTCGCAGCAGCAGCCCCGCTCTGGATTGTTACCCGCGGTCAGCCGGTCGAGAGTGCTATTAGCGCCTCAGCCACGCAGGTAAATGAATTACCATATTGCACACCTCCGGGTCTCTGTCAGAATCCCTCTGGCCTTTCTGAACTCCCAGAGTAGGACTAACGTAATACCGGCGTCCACAGCGAACTCGGTTACCAACCACAACCTAAGTAAATTAAAAGCACACAAAATACGCGGTGGTCATGGATGAATGAATGCCAGAAGAGGGAAATTAACGGTAAGGGACGCACATTACGGGGATCTTGAACATCGGGCGATCCGCCAAGGAGGTGTCCAAGGTGTGCAGCGTGAGCACGGTCATGGTATCGGATGCAAACAGACCGCCAAACTGCACAGGAGGTAATGTTGACTTGAGGTGACGAGCAGAAACAATGATTTGCACACCGAGATGATTATGGCGAAAGACAGGAAAAGAGCGATAAGTGTTTTTCGAGTACTGGAATTCGCCGTAATTGAACGAACTATGGAGAGAAATGGATGGAGAAGGGCAATGAAGCACGTACAAGCACCAATATCGGAAGACAAGAAAGGCTTGAACCAAAATACCAAGCACGCCGGTGGTGAAGCCATACAATGGGATGGGCTAGGCTGTTGCAGTTAATCAATACAGAATAAATGGAAGATTGACGTACCCAGTGTAGGTTGTCGAGGGTACTCTGCATTGCCTGCAATCATCCAGTAGACTATGAGTGGGAGTGGGGGAAGATCGTTTTGGGACATACCAGCATGTGTAATCGTGTACTACACAGTCATACAGTCCCCAGTCTTCTGGTATAAAAGGTCGACACTCACGAAGTATACGCAGATATAGTCACCAACGATTCCCAGGGTGTCAACAACCAAAGCGATCGTTACCAACGTCTGCAAAAAACTGCGTCCGGGGAGAACGAGGCTACAATTGAGAAGGAAATACCTTGAACTTCCAATTGTCTTGTTCGAAGTTTCGAAAGTAGTACCAAGTCTGAGTGATTTCGAACATATACAGAAACTGACGGCTAACTTCAGGTCGCTTAAGAGTGCACAGAAAAATTCGGGGCTTACAGAGCTGGCCCAGGTTGCAATGAGGAGGCACCTGCCGGACAAATTAACTCGCAGGCTAAATAGCGCAAACGAGATTTACCCGGTGACAGTGTCAAGAGAGGGGAGATTCATTGGGAGAATGGTCAATCAGTTGCCGCCTTCGTCATTAAGTACCCAGCTAAGGACCACGGCATCCGTTTACGTCTGTCAATTCCAACACCTTGCGCCGATTAATCTCTGCGAAACGAGCTGTTAACTCGATGTTTTCAGTTGGCGGCCTGGCCGCGGCCACGAATAGTCCACGAATTCGGTGGTTTTCTGGGGCGACCCTGAATCTTCCTGTATAATAAGACGTGATACCCGGTCGTGGAGCCCAGTGGATGAGTATAATTTCCGATGATCGATCAAACCTATGCCTGTTCAGGAAATTTCTCCGGTGTTCGGCTCCAGTGACTACCCTTAGGAAAAATCAGGGTCGACGTTACTCGTGAGTTAGGCAAAACATTGAGGCACTTGCACGTACTTGCAGGTTTTAATTATAATTGGATTCTAGCGGTGCATAAACTGACCGCCGGGGAAACGAGGGAAGGTACAGGGGCGTGTCACAAATTTATTTATTTGCTATCGGGCCTGACAGAAGTGTCCGATAAGGGCCCGATGGCATACCATCGAGCACGGTCAGTGCATGATCGGAACCGGAAAGGTACGTCAACCAAGATCGGGCCCGGTCGGGCTTCCATCGGGTGCGGTCAGACAGTGGTCGGGGCATATAACGGTGTATGGAAAGGGTTAATTTAATTTAGTACCATACATGAGCTGTAGAGTTCGAAGTAACATGTCTCCATCCACTACATCAGCGAAGAAATGCAATCGAGAGTGAGAGCGAGATGGTGGGCTTGGGAGAACGGGCACAAGCGCACCGCGGATTACATACTTAGTCCATGAGCAGGAATGAAAAGTTCTTCTCCTCGTCATACACGGCACATCCATCTCATACCATACGTGGGTGCCAACTGCTTCTCTTCATGGTCTGGACAATCGCAGCCGGACGGTATTTTGCAGCGGATGAGCGAGCGCAGACGCGCGCAAGCGAGGTCAGACTTGTCTCGGTTAAAAAGAACGCAATCATACCGAGGGCCGCTTTTGTAACAATTGTTGTTGCAGCGCAAGATGTCTTCGCATTCCATCCAGTCGTCCTTGGACTGGAATGTGATGTAGACACATCGAAAAGTTTCAACCTAAGCAATAACTCAATGGAATATCAGTTTAAACGAAACTTGAACTCACCTCAATCCGATCCTCTACAGTCAAATATTCCGCCGGCGCAGCCGTGGATCGAATAAGCGATATGCCGGATCGTCACCCGCATGGAGATCCTGGTAGCTGCGACGATCCCCGCTTTGCAGAACTGAGCCAAAAATCCATTGGTTATCACAACTTGCCGGTGGTAGCTTGGATTTCGGAATGCGGAGTTCCGATTGTTGTTTACATTGACCAGTCTCTCTCTGTTGATTTGTAGCTTCATTTTCGTCCACACCCTCGCCGCTCAGATGCCGGAAGAAATCGTCTACGATAAAACGGGTGCGCGCGATGGCTTCCTGGTCTTCATCTTCATTCACAATCTTTTCCGATATTAAATTAACTGTTATACACGAAAAAAATATCGCACCTGTCCCTCTGCCTCGTGAAAGTTTGTTTTATTGTAATGCTGAGCAATCTCTTGGTGGAACCCTTCACCAGTCCGCATCTTCGCGTTTCACAATACTCCCTTGCTCCAAATGTCTTGAACAGCACGGACGATGAAGTGCTACTTTGGGAAGCGAAAGTTTTTGTTATAGTCTTTCACTCCAAAAAATGTGATGTATCTGCACTCCTGAAGATGCTCCTGATACCGTTAGTATATGAATGAGAATAAGAGAAGCAGAAAATTGTACCTGATATGCAACAGATGAGTTGGACAGATTTGGCAACTCGTATGGCGAGTACTGGAAACAAATCTAGGGCCTCCAATATTCCCCGTTTCAGCCGGAGTTTATCTGTGACTAATATTTCGACTGATACTCAAAGTATCAGTGCTAGTTTACGTGCATCCGAAGATGCCGTATTAGTGGCAGTATCGGCCGCGGACCCGATACGGAAAGAATCAGCGCGGCTAAGACTATCACCTGATTCCCGCCATATCAGGCTGGCGGCTGATACTGCCGCTGATACGGCATCTTCAGCAGACGTAAACCGGCACTGATTCTCACAGTATCAGTCGTAATATCACCCACCAACTCCGGCTGGAACAGGGAATATCAGAAGACATTTAATTGTTTCTGGTACTCGCCATACAGGTTGCCGATTCAGTCCGACACATTTGTTTGATATCAGGTACAATTTCAAGCACTCTTATTTTTGTTCATATACTAATGGTATCAAGAGCATCTTCAGGAGCACTGATACATCACATTTCTCGGAGTGTTTGGAGACTCTCTGTGTTGTATGGCTCAGATGTGCACAAATAGCTAATATATATACTACTCACCTCACACCAATACTCGTAAGTTCTGATTAACTTCTAGAATACCTCAATACAGCTATCTGTCATTCCACGAAGTCCACCCATCATCCGAAATTGGAGCAATGTCTGGGTGCAATATATGAGCGAGCATTTAGAAGGGAGGAGCTGCACAAGAAAGACGACAATGCACTGTATACAATTAGTATAGGAATTTCAGATCAGAAGACACACCTTGAGTATATCAAAATGTGTTTGGCCATCCATAAAGTCCTTGGTGGCCCAATCGTCGATATGTTTCAAGTTACGCCAGTGCGGAAATTTATCCATTCTATGAGCTCCTTAGGTTGAAGAGAAATGCAGAATAGGGGCACTTACATGTCTGTCATTTCTGTTGGAAGATGCAGTTCTCCGAGTAGGTCTAGGATCAATGGCCACAGATGATATCCCCATTTCCCAGGCTCGTTGAAGTGCAGCAAGTCGTAACTAACTGCTTGGTACAGATCCGAAAAGCGAAAATTTCACATGAAATGCTACACAAGAGCTGAGTGCATCGGCAGAGTAATACAAAGATGAAGCATACAACAACATCATGCAAGCCATGTTCTATCAGAAATTTCTCCTTCTGCATTGCATTTAGTGCATTTTGAGCAAGGCAAACAATGGCCTGCATATTTGATGAGGTATGAGCCTCAAATGTTCACTGTAAGTAGTGAAGTATTTCTTGTGGGGCAAGACAGTGTGGACACAGGAATTTTACGCGACCAGAACCGCACTTTTTGCATTTGGAATAGTCTGATTACAGTATAGGCTTATTTCTAAGAGCTGGTATACAGTCTTGGTATAACTGGCTGGGTCAGGATCATAGAGTAACAGGTACAACAAAGGGTAGGGAACTACCCTGCGGACTGGCAGTGCTCGCCTCGAAAACTGTAGAGGAACATGTAGCCCACCCCTACTGCAATGCTCACTTTACCCATCGCCGCTGCTGTTCCACCCGCTGCTGTCCCCCCCCGCTGATGGCAGATGGCCTCCCCCCTTGCGGCTCATACACCCCAACCCCAGCCAGCGGCTTCCCCCCATTGTGTATTCCCTGGAGCAGCTGTTCCAAGGTGTACTGGCCAACCTTATCCGAATGTATGAAGAAGTTGCCTTCCCCAAGTTTTTCCTGGTTATGAGTGGCAGCAACGGTGTGGTCATGAAGACACACAGACTCATCTGCAAGGCCATCAGCAACTACATCAATATCAACCCCACTGCCTTCACCCTCGGAACCCTGCCCACTGCCGCAAACAGATCCAGCCCGACGCTCTGGCTTGTCGCCAATATACCTGACCCCCTAGCACAAGTGGTTGTTGATGCCCACATGCTGTCCTCTACGAATATCACCATCTACACCCTCCCCTACAATATGCCCGTCATGAGCTTTTTAGGTGTCTTTGCCGGCTTTATGCTGCCCAACACCGTCATGAGTGCGAACACTGCCTGGGGCCTCATCGGCACTGCAATCAAAGCCAACAACAAGATTGCACAGTTTGTGCAAACCCACCATGACACATTTGGACCTCAAGTCTCCTCTAGGGAGGCTTGGAGAGCCTTCCTCGTGTCCGTCACTGTTCATGGCATTGTCCTCATCGTCAATGACACCAACACCATCACATGGCACCTCCACATCACCCCCCCCTACCAATGACTGCAAATCTTGGAGCCAGCTCCACCACCTCTTCGGCAGGCTTTACGGTACAGCGCAACTCCAAGAGGCTTTTAGATGCCGCATCTGCCCCTCCATTGACCACCCCACTCTCCTGTGCCTGCTCCCCAACCTCCCCAGCTGGCTCGGCCTGACCCCCACCACCATCGCTGCACTCGAGTATGCTAGCTGCATCGCTGCTGCCAAGGCTCAGCAGCAGATGCGCCTAAACATGTCTGCCGGCAAAGGAGGCTCCAACACACACTCAGGCAGCAGGCGCAGACAAGGCCCCCGACACAAAGGCCCGCCAGGGTGGGAAAAGGAAACAGGGAGGTGACTTCAAGGGGAGAGGGAAGTGCTGCAAGTGCAATGACTTCTTCTAGGTCCTCTCTGCATACATACTATGCCTCAATTTTCCTTAGACTTATCTGCTACGATACTGTGACACCTGTACTGCAAACAATACACAAGTTTTGCCCCTTATGAAATTGATACCAATCTATAAATCTACAAGTCCTCCGGCATTTGGAGTAAGTGCTGGACCACTACGGGAGCTGCATGCACCCGTAGTTGTGCTACTACAGCACAATTACACCTATTGCTCCACCCCACTCTAAAAATCATGCAAGTACAACCACAAGAAGTAAGAATTAGCGCCATGGACCCTCCTGGAACACGGGAGGGTTTAGGGGAGCAGGTGCATCCTCCTCGTCAATGCCTGCCGGCTACGAGACACAACAATGAATCCAGCGGGAGCTGGGGCGACTGGGCCTAGCCCTGGCTATTCTCAACGAGACCCCCCCTGCGGCAGCTCTAATGTTGCTTTGGCTGCTGCAGCAACTGGCGACGAGTGACAACACCCTAATATATGTGCGCACACACATCATAACGGAAACAGTGATGCTATGGACAGTCCAGGCACGCCACCCAGGGGTTCAGACCTGCTGTCAGCACAGAGCAGATTCCGGGTTCTGAGGTGATGAAGGCGACTGAAGCACAAAGAGTTCCCAAATGAATAAGCCTGGAGTTTAGACTAGAATAGTATAAAGTACAGGGAATTAACTACAGCTTATATACTAAAGTCCCTAGGGTTGTAAATTAAGGTACAGTGTCCAACGGCAACAGACAAGATTAATGCAAAGTAAATGAAGGGGTATATGAATGCAGAGGGACGATCAGGAACCCGAAGGTCGGGGAACCGATTGAAACCGTTAGGGATCCTAAAACGGTATCCTGGTTCAATTGATCAGATAGTTGATCTGATCAATGATCGGGTTGTTCGGGTTCTGGAAGTAAAATGAAAAGACGATTCATGACACCTGCCATCCCACCCGAATGAGACTAACAGCACAAGGGGAAACCCAAGAGCTGCGAACCCTCAAACAGGTGGGACTGCATCTGGCCCTACACTCCACACCTAAGAGCGACAACTACCCCACAGGAGGAAGCCTTAGGCTCCGGATGGTGACACCTACCGAGAGGTTGCCCCTAGGACAAGGACCATGCTCCCACATTTTTCAACCATAAGAGGGATAAACAGCAGTTGGGAAACCCTCGTATTGCCTGTTGAAATGGTGCACTTCTCATATGACTAGTAATAGCTAATTGATAGGTATTGTGAACAAACATCCAAAACAACCAACCACAACCAATCTACCTCCAAAGATCCAAGTGCTTCTCTTTGTGAGTTCGGGTCCAGGCCATAGTATGCGACCAGCAGGTTTGAACACACAAGTTTGATTTATAGGCTTCTAACAGCATACTCTACAGCGTACTAACAATATGCAACCGCCAACAACAACACTGCTAGGAACCTAGGGATGGTCCAGGGGTGTGTTTATATGGGGTAGATACAAGATGGCTGGACCGCTAGGTTGAGAACACCAGGGCAGAGGTTTGTAGGTTTGTGAAAATCCTCGCCTTAGGCAACCTAAGGACTACTGAGGCTAACTCCAAATGACTTCAAGTCTCAAACAGCAAGACTCTCCTTGACTGCCGACCTATTCCTTAACCAAGAACAGGAAACTTTCCGCTTTTATCAGCACTAGCTCACTACAAGTGTCCAGCTAGCGACCTAACACACTATAACAGAGCTTCCATCTATATCAAAGTGAAGGTGAAGTGACTGACAAGTTATAGCCAAACTAGAGGTGGGGGCACCTAGTCCATCTTCTTCTTAGTAGGCTCAAGCCAACACACAATCCACCTAGCAAGTGATCCAACACACTATGGCAGAGCTTCCGTCTTGTCGGGGTGAAGGCAAAGTCACTAGCGCAAACTGCAGCTGGTTCTCGAAGAGAACACCCTTGTTTTATATGTGGAGGTCTAGGATCAACAACACGAAATCCTTAACTTAGTCACTTGATGTTCCAGAGTCAACAGTCTACTGATTCCAATATAAAGACTACTACAAGTGAAGTTCGGTATCAACCTTCACTAGCAGCCTGAGTCCACTAGCACTAGCTTTGTCCAAAGTCTGGGGTGTAATGTTCTTAGACCCTAGTCTGTTCTGTGCTCCCTTTTATACTACTAGGTTCGAGATACATGTGAAAAGAGAGCTGAATAATACAATAAGCAACATTAGATGATGAGAAATACGGTCAGCCAATTGTAAGTCTGGCACTTACTCACAGTGATTGATGAAACCCGGTCCAATTATTACTAACCATCTTTGATGGATGATCCCAGTATTTAAACCTTTCCCATCAGTTGTACTTGTTTATTTTGTCTTTCACTTACACTACGACAATCTAGGTTACTATTTCTTTCCATGTATTCCTATCTTGTCTTTCACTTACACTACGACAATCTAGATCACTGTTCCTGTCTTTCTGTCTGAATCAGTGAGGATGCATTGCCAGCGTCCTTTCACCAATGAGACGACTGCTGTTTGGTTTTGGGACTGGTTTGGTATATGCCAGGTCAGCCTTGCTGACCGACTAGTGTTCAACCATGGGTATATCACTTGATCCTCAGCCCTCTGTCTATGCTGAGAACCACTTCTGGACCAACTGGCAATGTAGCCGGTGGTCTAGGTCATCTCTACTCTGTCAGAACATCGATCTATTACATCTAGATAACACAGTGTTTCAACTGACATCAAATGGTCATAGCTCGTTGATCAGAACATCGATTAGACTTTCAGTCATTGGTGCAGTCTGTATGATTGTCCCTAGCTCCGTTCCAATAGCCTGCTTGCTATGATGTTTGCCTTAGCTGCCCTGATTGGGCACTAGCCTCATGTTGCTTCATCTCTTATATTGTGGTATGTCTTTGTCAAAGCCCTAGCCGGTCGCTAGTTGGTTTGTTCTGCCTATCGCCGCCTAGTCGCTTATCTAGAGATTAGATAGTACCACCGGGTTCCCTGCTGAGCTTTCTAGCTCAAGGTGTTGTCCCCTAGTTGCACCTCTATCGTAGATATCCATCTGCTAGACCCTCACTAGCTCTGTTGCAAGTCATCTCTAGACTACTAGAGTCTCCTAGGTCATGTCTCATGAATGTATAGGCAGTGGTTTAATCCCTGGTTATTTGTACACTCAGCTAGCAGCTAGTGCGTCACACTAGTGTAGCCTCGTGCTACAGTCAGTAGTTAGGGCTCGCTCTGACTCTCCTTTATATCACCCTAACAAGTGGTCTGCATACTAGCTAGGATGCTAGTAACAACAGAAGTGCTAGTTGCTTCCCGTTGTATAAATACTGATTATAGGAAATCGCAAAATTAGCCCTAGAGGCCGCACATTTATGTTACGCCGTTTCACCGTAACACAAGGCCCTCTGTAAACCTAAGTGCCATTATTATTAACAGTATTAAGGTAACCTCACTGTCTCAAGACAGCCACAAATGGCACGGAATTCACCACATGATGCATGAGCAGAAAATCACTCTCTTTATAAAATTAAGTTCCTCTGTCCGTCCGAAGCTGTATCTCCATATGTACGTTCGGATCACCAGGATCAAGCTTTATGCGGTCACGATGTGGTCAGCTGACAGAAGCAAGTGGGAGCCAGCGCGAAGCGCCGGCGAGTGCTTGTTGGTATTATGATTGTGTCTGAAACACACATGTCTGCTGTGCAAGCCCTGGAAATAGAGGATAGTTTCATGAGTAAATGCCTCAAACTCTTTAATTATGAATACCCAAACAATCCTGCCGCAAAGGGCATAGCTATAGTCCTGAACTGTGAAATTACGAATACTGAAGGGGTGGAGATCCATTATCTCATACCTGGTAAAGTGATCCTTGCAATCATCCCATGGCATGGCATGTGAACAATGACCGTGCTGGGACTCTATGCTCTGACAGAATCTGATGAAGAGAAAATAAGCTACTGGAACTCCCTGTGTGATCTATGGCTCACCATGGACCTGCCAGTACCCGACACCATAGGCAGGGACTTCAACTTCATCTCGGAAACAATTGACCAACTACTGCACTGCACCGATTCCGATGCCGTAGTTGCCGCGTACTTACACTTTACACATCTAATGGAGGCTAAAGACGGCTGGAGACAGATCAACCCTGACACAAAGGCTTACACTCACGTTAGCACCCACGGAACTCTGTCCCGCATCGACCGCATCTTAGTATCACTGGCTCTTATGAAAAACTGCTGCCAATGGGAAATCAACGACGTAGCTGGAGGCCTCACTGACCATAGAATGGTCTTGGCGATGATTTCAGCCCCAGGAGCTCCATACATTGGTAGAGGTCGGTGGGCCATGCCCCAATTCCTCCTATATGACAAGGAGTTCATGGATCACGCCATAGAAAAGGCCTGCAGACTGGAAGGATCAATGGACGAAAATTGCACAGAACTCATCAATGCACAGACCAAATTTAAAAGTTTCAAAGACTCTGTCATAGAATTTGCACAAAAGAGGGCAAAAGCCACTGTAAGAGTGTCAGAAAAGAAAAGAAGAGCACTTGTCAGTAAACATGAAGTACTATTAAAAAACAAAATTCCTGAAGCCCAAGACTTGGAGGGGGCCGAAGACCACATCTCTGCCGCCGATAGTGAGAACCAGTCCACTCCGGAGGGACCTAGCCAGCAGGCAGAAGGCAAATCACAAGAAGAGATCGCCGAGCTGATAGCAACGATAGAGAAGTCAATCAATGACATTGTCAACCACCAAAGAGAGCAGAAAAGGCTTGAGACTAGGGTTCAAGGTTTTACCGAGCTAAACCATAGAACAAAATACACAGTAAACCTTAGCAAGGATCCAAAACCGAGGGATACATTCACTTACCTTCGCAGAACAGACGTCACACCTGAAAAAGGTAGCAAACACTCATTGGAAATGGCAGAGATCACCCGTGACTATTACCACAATGACCTCCAATCCGATGGGCTGGACATTGACAACAAAGTGTGAGCCAAGGCCAGGAGGGAAGCCCTGGACTCAATACACCCAGTCAGGGAAGGCGCAGATATGAGACCACTGACTGAAAAACTCAAAAAAGCGGACACCTCTGCAGCCCTCAAAGAAGCGGCTTCAGGACAAGCAGCTGGGATAAACAGTTTAGCCACAGAATTCTGGTAATGACTCAAATCAATCCATAAAGAAACAATAGAAACAACAGGGAATTGCCCAAGAAGAAAACTTGTGACATAATCAAGGTGCTTACCTGGGTGTACAATGACATTGAAGAATACAGAATGGTTGAAGGGACTGAGTTCTCCCTAGGCTGGATGTGCCCCCTCTTTGAGAAAAAAGACCGGACTGATATTGCAAACTACCGGCCAATCACCGTACTGAACTCGGACTACAAAATTTTCACAAAGGTGTTAACAAAAAAACTGAGTAGGATTGCCCCTTACTATCAGTGACTAGGAAGCTGGCCATAGGGCGAATAGAACACTCTGGAGTGAATAATATCTCACCTTTGTACTTGCATGGTGCAATATGACCCATTGTGCACCCTCAGACCAATTTTCAACCCAAAGTGATGAGTTGATCCCAAGCTGTGCCCGGGTTGATTGCAGTCCGCAGGGTGAGAAAATCAATTTCCTAACTCCGAGCGACCGCCTCACCTGTTTCTAAACCAATACTTGAGCAATCCAGGACTTTGGGGCTACTTCTTCTGCCACAACCTTGGGCTTCCATCTAGGCATGTAGCTCACGGTGTAAACCCTTTTATGTACTTCATAATCCACCAACACAATTGGAACTCTAACTCAACACCTGCAGTCTTTGACTCGAGATACCAATGTGGTCTTCAAGACTACAATTCCAGTGCCTTGCATGAACCATTAAGATAGATAAAACTTTCATACTCCCAATAGCTCACCACGCTAATACCACCCTGTCTCTCTTGATGTCAGTACAGGTAGAAAATCACCCTTTCGACACTGGAAAAAAATATTAAATGCCGGGTTCTCGACAGCATGCCTCGGTGATAGGGCGTGTACCAAAACATGCATGAAAACACCAGTTTTTCTTTCATTTTGAACCTATTAGCGGGCAGAAGTGAGGCATTAGATTATGAGCGTACACCCTCCCTGGGGTGGTACACCTATGACTCCCACATAACTCTTCCTACTAGAAGTGGGTTTCCCCCCCCATGCCCACAACCAGTAGGAAGGTGTTTGAGGATTCTGCCTATGCTGCAATAAAAGTCACGATAGAGCTGGGATAAAGTCGCAATATCGAAGGATAGGAACCTGCATATGTGGCATATACCCATCCTGCAATAAAGCTGTGATAAAATCCGCGATAAAGCTGCAATATCAGTCCCCAAAATTTTATATATGGTATCTGTGTGTGCTGTGATAAAGTTGCAATAAATCTGTGATAAGCTGCAATATCCCTTCCTGACGGATGTAGGGACTTGTATATTAGCACACAGCTGTGCTGCAATAAAGCTGCAATAAAAGCTGCAATAAAGCCGCAACAACTCTTTCCCGGTAACTTTCAGTAAATTTGGGGACTTGAGTGCTCCCTGCCATCGGCTGTGGCCAAAAAAGGAAATATACATAGAAAATACACGAAAAATTCGCAAAAATCCTGACTGCTACTTGTGCTAGTTTCTAGGGCATTGGCTGTCCAAGTCGAGGTCACGTGACATATTACATCACAAGGCCAAAGCATCTTGATTGGACCCTCCAGTAAAGATGATGAATACCCCCAAATTTTGAGGTCATATATATGTTTGTTACAGAGCTATTCACTATTCAATCCTCAAAAGACTCGTGTCTCGGAAAGAATTTTGCGTTTTACGGCCTAACAAAGCCTCGGATCAAAAAATGTTCTTATACAACCTTGTAGTCCTCAAAGAGCTCTACAACTTTGGTCCTGGGTATATTTTCGGTCAATATATTGTAATGAACAAAAGACACCTCACAAGAACAGTCAGTTTCATTAGATCTCAATTTGATTAGATTTCACTTGAATTCCGACTGACTGACCTCAGAAACATTACAAACAGCCAGTTTCATTAGATTTGGCCTTAATTATCACATTTGCTTGAAACATCACAAATCAGTTAGTTTCATTAGTGACCGACTGGCATCAGTTTCATTAGAATTGACTGTACTTCACTACTTGAAACATCACAAGAATAGTTAGTTTCATTAGATTTGGCTGAACATCATTAGACTTCACTGAACTTGATTACATTTTGACTGACTGAGCTAAAAAAAAAAACATCACATAAATGGTCAGTTTCATTAGATTTGGCTTCACTTCATTTGACTTTACTGAACTTGATTACATTTCGACTGACTGAGCTAACAAGCATCGTCAGTCTTGTTAGATTGGGCTTCATTTCACTACTTGAAACATCACAAAAAAGTTAGTTTCATTAGACTTCACTTAACTTGACTACATTTCGACTGACTGGGCTAAGAAACATCACATAAATGGTCAGTTTCATTAGATTTGGCTTCACTTCATTAGACTTTACTGAACTTGACTACATTTTGACTGA
Organism: Mycena olivaceomarginata; assembly: GCA_029378375.1. NCBI lineage: Eukaryota > Fungi > Basidiomycota > Agaricomycetes > Agaricales > Mycenaceae > Mycena > Mycena olivaceomarginata. The sequence goes on along the minus strand of JARKIC010000580.1, from coordinate 717 downwards.
CTGAGCTAAGAAACATCACAAAAATAGTTAGTTTCATTAGACTCTACTGAACTTGACTACATTTCGACTGACTGAGCTAAAAAAACATCACATAAATGGTCAGTTTCATTAGATTTGGCTTCACTTCATTAGACTTTACTGAACTTGACTACATCTTGACTGACTGAGCTAACACAAAATAGCGCCACGTCTCAGAAAGTATTTTGCATTTTGTGGGCCAACAAGGCTTCTGATGGGAAAATGGTATAGGTGACTCTTGCAGCCCTTGATGAGCTCTATAATCCGAGCATAACTTTCCCTTTTTGGACACTAACGCCTTTTGCCCAAAAAGGAAATTCCTTGCACCAGCCCTTCCCTGGCTCATAATTGTACCATTCTGGATGATCTAACTATATAGGAATGTTGTTCCAGGTTCTTTGAAGCTGACCAGGCCGAATTGAGCCCATTATAGTGCAATAGTAGGGTGAAAATAGCGAATTTGATGAATTGTGTTCCTATCCATGATATCTTGGGGATACAGCAATATAAATACCTCCTGAGTGTATTAATCTGTTCTCCTAGGCCTCGAAGGTCACTGGGTCAAATTGCAACCCATTACAGTGCAATAATAGGGTGAAAATAGCGAACTTTCCCTTTTTGGACACTAACACCTAGCACCCAAAAAAGGAAATTCCCTACATTAGCCCCTCCCTGGCTCATAATTCAGACATTGTCTCT